>VDFB02096415.1:0-23477 GCA_007258455.2 Sequoia sempervirens | reverse complement strand
CTAACATGAATGCCTTCGTGACCCATTTTGCTAACTTCGCCCTTGCTTGCAAAATATATGGAATCAGGTGCAAGAACTTCATGGGCATCCGTTGAAGGGGACAAGGGTAAGAAATCAGGAAGGACCCCTCGAGGGAAAGAGGACAAGCACCAGATGAAGTATTAATTCCAAGGCGAGCTGCTCCACTCAAAGGTCACAACCGACTAAAAGGAAATCACAGACACTAACATTGGCCAAGTCGATATAGATGAGTTCACACAGAGCGTCAGGGTCAACTCAACAACAAAGAATGCCAGATTGATAAGGCAGAGAGGACTAGCTAAAGCTGCCGGTTTCCCACCATCCCTCGTGGCACTCGAATAGGTCATGGCTTGCTGAAAAGCCTATCAGATAGATATTAGAACAATTATCGATAAAGAGGGAAACATTCTCACAGATATGTCGCTAGAAGATATCACCAAGACATTCCACATTCCCACGTTCCAACAGATGGAGGTCCCCACAATAGAAGAGTGTTAGGCGGCATGTGATGATAATCTGACAGGATGCAAGAAATCTATAAACCTCCATTGGCTTAAGGAAAGACAAGCCAGCGCTGTGAAAGTTCCTCAGGAGCTCTTCCATAGCGATTTGCACAAGGATTACCACGACCTGGTAACCATGTTGAGCAAGGTTATGGGTCTTCCAAAGACTGCCTACTTCTAGGAATGGATGGCTTATTTTATCGAGTAGATCCTGAGGGGAAACAAGGATGTCACGACAAAGGTTTCATTCTACTGGGGCGGAATTAGAAGCAACTACTTCCATGAGCAGTTTGTTAACATAAATAAGAGCTCCAAATTTTACATGACCTCCTACCTTGTCTATTTTTTGGCTGATCAAAGGTAGTAGAACGGGTTGTTTGTAGCACTCGATTAGGGGCAAAAGCGAGGACTCAAACCATTTAATAAGTATCCGCAGCTCTAGTACCAGAATTTCAAGAAAGAATACTGCAGGGTCAATGATGCCTTCATTAGCCATATCATCAGATTGATCACCGGAGACTTCGAGAGGAGGGTCTCCCACAACGCCAGAGCGCTTCTAAAGCAATATGCTTTTCTTTTCATCCAGTACCCAAAGTTTATGTACATCCAGGCCCAGGGCTTCACTGAAAGGCCAAATAGATTGCCACGGTACCCCAACAACAGAATTATCCTCCTGGAGCTCTCTCAGCAACTCCAGCACATCTAGGCAATCTTCAGCAACAAGCATATAGTAGGGATCTCCTACCCCATGACCCTTGGCTAGGGCATGTACCGACTGCGGACTTCCTAGTGTGCCAGTAACTCTGAGAAGGAGATCAAGAAGTACCATTTTGACTGGCACACCGCTCGCCCATGGATGGGCCCACATGGCCACGTCAGGAAAGCACTGGGGCCAACATATGCCCATCAATATCACATTGAGGATTTCTAGGCTGACTATCAAAATGACAAAGAAGTGTGTGCAAGGCACTACATGTGCATGACGGTTTTATTCGTAAGAAGGGTGCAACCATTCCCGGTGCCGGACCAAGTCGAGGAGGATGAGTCCACAATCATGTATCTGAGGTACCCTGCGGTTGCCAATCTACCAATACCATCGATTGACTAGGATGAATAGGAGGTCGATGACCTGGACACCATCACCCAGCCAATCCTAACATGCACTAAGGAGTGGATCGATGGGCAGGTGGCTCATTTGAAGCGGCAAGGGGTAGTTCTGACTTATGAGGGGCTCAAAAGCGAGCCAGGTGTCATGGAGGATGTTGCTACCACCACGTCAACTAGCGAGACCTCCAAGTCTCCCCCGTCACCAGGTCTCAGAAAAGAAAAAGAACAAAGACCGCATAGTCTCCAGACCCCAAGGCCGCTACAAAGAAAGAAACAGGAGGCTCATCCCCCAAAAGGCTTAAACAGGCAGAAGGTGCGGAAGAATCTCAGCCTCCATTAGCTCTCCCTGCCCCTCCTGTTGCACCGCCCACCTCCCTGGCTACGGTCGTCGCTTCCTCGCCGGCAGTGGACATTTCTATCCATCTTGCCCCTTCGCCTCTGGCTGAACCGGTAATAATCATTGACTCCTCTTCTGGCATGACTACTCCCCCTTCTTCTGCTGCCATGTCACCAATCACATCACTCCCTCTGGCAATCATAACATCGCCTATTCCCATTGCCACTATGCCCGAGACTGTTACACGACATATGCAAAACCTCCCCCTTGAGCTCTTGCCAAAGTCCTTGCAATGGCTCAACCTTCACAACCGTCGATGGGGCCACCAGCTATGGAAGCCACGATTCTAATCTTGAAGGAGTTGGAGGAGCGAGAGTAGGAAGCCTCGAAGTCTATCCAGGAGGAGGCTGATGAGTATCATGAGCACCCTAAGTACGAGCACCGAACCATTGACAGGGTGGTTTATGAGGAGGAGGAGACGGGCTCTTCTAAGAGTGGGGACGAGGAGGGTGGCTCAGGTGCTAAGGAAATCATTCAGACCTTTGATGATGACCTTGAGGAAGAAATGGCACAGCAATTGAAGAACGTTGGGACAGAGGCGGAAAAGTCACCACATGATGGAGAGGGGCAGCCACCAGAAGAGCAATAGATAAAAGATCTAACCGAAGCTGACACACATGCTGTCAAAAGCCCTGAAGCTGAGGGTACTGAGGAGAAGAAAGAAGAAGAAATAGCAAAAGAAGAAACTCCCATCCAACAATTATCCACCAAGCTACCTGTCAAGTACCTAGTGTTCATCCATGACTCCAACAAAGAGGAAGAGGATGCTACCAAAGAGAAAGGAGATTCCCAAAAGGAAAAGGAAGTGGAAATCCTACCATTGACCGAGAAGGGCAAGGGTAGCCATAATTCACCCAAAGGGAAATCTGCTGTACCCGAGTGTTTGGAAAAACAACTTGAAAAAATGACCCCTGTGCTGAAGGACCCGAGGGCAAGGTTGGAGGCCATTTTGGCTCGAGCCCAAATCACAACGAAGAAGGAGAAGAAGCTCAATATCTGATCCAAAGTAACAATGGATGCTTCTGGCTCCCAAGCAACACAAATTGCAATGCCCACAATTGGCCAGGCGGGGGTAAGTTATAACATCTCTACCATTGATTTGGGGACTGCTACCAGGGAGCAAAAGGTTGAGCACCTTGAGGAGTCAGTGGCCATAGTGGTGCACCTGATAAAGTAGGATAAAATCTCCAAGGATGAGTTCAAGGCACAGGTTGCAGCCTTGACGGATTATATACAACAATGGTCCTCAGTAGACAACCTGCCCACCACCTCCACGGCCGCACCTCAATTGCTTTCCAAAGAGAAGATCGACAAAATGGAAAGAAGAAAGAACTTGGAAAAGACCACCAAGGATTGGTTCCAACAAGTCTCATACGTCGGGAACATGGGAATCAGCAGGGCTGTGCAAACAACCAACAAGTTCTTTGACTTGATACAATCTCTTGAGAGCACAAAGAAGCTTTGCACCAATTTCCCCACAACCTACGACTCCACCTTCCCAAGGATTGAAGCTATCCTTCTGATGCCTAAGGCCACGTGGAAGGAGAAACTAGAGTTTAAAAAAGATCATTATCTAATGGATGTGTGGCGCAGAGACTTTGACAAATGGAAGGAGAGGTTGGAGCAAATCTTGAGCAAGGTAGATCCTGATATTGAGTGGATCAAGGAAATTCAGGCAGAATGTGCCCAATATCTTAAGTTGATGACGGACTATGATATGCCCACAGTGCAAATGGATCCAGAGAAGATCAAACGCTACTTCCAGGAAAAGATGAAGGACAGGATGGCTGGAAATATCACAACGGAGTTCCTGAGTTTTGCTGCTTGCGCCTTTCATCAATCAGAGTTTTTTAGGGACTAAGGTTCAAAATATGATGAAGATTGGAAAAGGCTGGAAGAAAATGCTAAGGAGTGGAGCTATTAGGCGTTGCGATGTGAAATCCTCGAAATAGACAAACTCCAAGCGGTCATCCTCAAATACATAGAACACACAGCTTCCGAGGAGCAGGAGAACATCCCAGCCAAAGATGAAGACCTTCCTGAAGAGTAGCTACAACAAAAAATTAGCAATCAGCTATAGGACAAAAGAGCTACAGTGCCAATAGCTAGAAGATGAAATAGAGTAAAAACAAAAATGTAATTTTAAATTATGATCTATTTTGGAGTAGGTGAAACCCTATTTTGTAATGAATCTTGGCCACACACTAGGAATGAATCTTGGCCATTCATTTAACTTTTTGAAAACTATAAATAAGGCACTCCTCTCATTTGCAAAATGGAGAGTTGAGTTGTTGTAAAGGCATGCTGAAGAAATTTATAAGAAAAGGGCATTGACTTGGTTTATTTTTTTGGTTTCTCTTATGTTACTTGATTCAGTCTCCAATATTAGATGTTTGCTTAGATCTTACTGCTATTTTAGTCAGCTGTTCTCTTTCTTTGGATAGATCTTAGGAATGTTGTTGGGTGATTGTGAAAATTCCTGCCATGTTGATGATTTCTTTGTCCATACTTTTTTCTATTTGCTGATGGTAGATAGCTATGAAAAGTTAGCCTGGACTTGATTTCAAAGTTGCTCGAAACATTTACCTTTAATTCATGTATGTATGTGGTGGATAAAGGATAAAATATTTGCAGACGTTAAAAGATAGCACAATTTCCATGATACTGTGAAATCCCTGGTTAAGTGGGATATTGTTTTAAGAAATTGTCCATTGCAGGAACTCCATTGTCACTATTCATAGCTAGTTGCAGACTTAGGAACTTTTCCTCTCCTTCGCCTCTTTCCCTTTTTTAGTAACTGACCTATGCTAAGGTTCATTGCACATTGTAAAGCTAAATCCAATGACTAAATAGAGTCCAAAATTGTTGTTTGAACCTATAGCCGATGCATAATAGTTTTTATCCCAACAACTCCATTTCAAGATCCAACTTCCATGCTTTGTGTCCTTGCTTTGTATTTCCTGTAAGACCGCCTTGTGATTCCAGCAAATCACATCAAACTACTGGGGTATCTAAGCACTATCATGACCTGACATTCGAGAGACCTTGGGATAGTGTTATGCAATCTGATTGTGGAAGATTGTCTTTCAAGAGAGGTAGTGCACCTATGCACTGCCTGTGTTGAGAAGTGCATAAAACACCATCAACAGAACTGGCGCTAGAAGGAGGGCCACGGTGGAAATATCAAGTTAAGGAATAAAGTGAAGCTGGATCAAATCGGATCATTCTCCCTGGAAAGATTTCAAAGAGTTCTATGGTCAACGCCAAATAAGGGAGAATTTAAAGAATTACAGCCCCCTGCGAGGGTGAAACAAGCTCAAGGAAGTAGCGTTGCCTCTTCCTCTTCGTCCATTCCATCTACCTCCATTCCACCCTCACCTTCATTTGGCTGGCCTTTGTCTTCCACCTAACCATTTCAAACTGTATTTGCACCTCCTATCTCTGGCAGCCAGGGGTTTGCTCCTCTCCTAGCCTTTCCAGCCCAAGGCACAGTCCAGTCAACCATAGCTCAAGTGCAGCCCTAGATTGCTATTGTATTGGAAATACAGCCCCAAATTCCCGTCTTCCAACAGCAAGCACCACCTCCACCACCCTCCATGGCTTGGTTAGCACATAACCCTTCACCGATACATTTTGCTACCTACAATGATATGCCCAAGAATCTGGAGGGCTTTTGTTCGAAGTTCCATCCATGTGATTTGCAAAAAATAGCTGAGGAGCATATCAAGATATTCAAAACAATGATCACCGAGATGCAAGTTGACCATGAGAACGTCACATGTCGCCTTTTTCCGCATTCATTGGGGAAGAGGCCTTCTACTAGTACATCAACCTGCCAAGGGGGTCCATTACCTCATAGAACCTGATGAAGAATGCCTTCCTGCAGAAATACAAGATCCCCATCAGCCCTTTAGAGCTTTACCAACAGTTCATGTCTGTCAGGAGGGAGGGCAATGAACCTATTGGCTCCTTCAACAATCGTTTCCATTGGGCTTACACTAGACTTCAGAACCCGTACCTCTATAATGATGCGGCGGCTCTCCCAGTCTATTATGCGGCGCTGGACAACCTCACGTTGGCCTTGGTGAAAAGGATGTTCCCACCGCTCACTACCCTGGTGACTGCCTATGCAGAGGTCGTTATCGCCAGTGCGGACTTGGAACAGAATATCTCTGGCTCGCTGCCTTCTTTGGGGTCGGTAGCCCACCCAATGCAGATTTAGGGTCTTAATCAAGTGTTTGCTCACCAAACCCCCCTTATGAACCAGGAACCTCAACTGCCTATGGTACCACATCTAGGGCAGCGATTGAATTATGTGCCCCCTGTGCCTTCCTATTTGTAGCCCCAGCAGTAGTATAACTATTCTCAAGCTGCTCTGCAACAGCAGGCGTATCCCCAGTAGCCCCAGGCACCATTGTACCTATCAGGACCAAAATTTCCTCCATCCTACCAGAATTAGCCAGCAGGCCCGCCCGCTTTTCCCCAAAATTCGACGCCATCGCATGGAAGCGTGACTGAGAAATACAAGTTAGAAGAACTGACTGAGATGATAAAGAAAATTTCCACAGAAATGACACACCTAAAGAACCAGAATAACCAGTTGCAGGCCACCCAACGTAATTTCCAGGCCAACCTTAACCGGGACAGCTAAGACAATAGGGACAGCAGGGATAATCGAGAAGTAAGCACTTCCTCCGGGCATAACTATGATAGGGAGAAAAATGCCAATTAGAATGCAGAAAGGAGACCTTCTTAGAGGCAGAATCACACGTGGAACACTAGGCCCAACAATGGTGGTGTCCCTACGCCTTTTGATTAACTGGCGAGCAATGAAAATACTTCCAGTGGTGTATACCTGACCAAGGCAGCCTTGTCCGATTGGTGTTGAATTCACAAAACCAGCAGACATTCTGAGTTGGATTGTCCCGAGTTCCAGACAGCTGCTAAAATCTTCCAGGTGGAGGTGCAAAATGTAGTCGATAGTGTCGGTTGTAGGGACATCATCCCATCTAAGCCATATGATTCCTCCTGTCTTGTGGTTAATCAAGCCCCATTCTCGCTAGGTGACCACAACGAGTCCAAAGTCGAGCCTGCTCTTATTGAGGATGAAGAAGTGCAAGAGGTAAATAATGAACAAACTTTAACTCAGCTCTTTGATTCAGTAGATAATGGTCCGGTAGATGAAGAAGAATCATTTGTAGATGAGGTCCGCATGTTCCATAAGAGGTCAACTCCCTATTTCCTTAGGAATAGACAGGCAGGTGGACCCTTTACAACTTCTACCCCACCAAACAATTTCGCTACCCCGCCTGATCCAAATACCAACAATAACCCTAGGCTTCCTCATATACCCACCCAATACCTCAACAAGAACGAATCTCAACACCAGTTACAAAATCAGCCCCAGGGCCACTCCCAAAATCCGCTTGGACAAAGGAAGGCCCAACTTCCTAGTTCTACTATAGGCCAGGCTTTCAGTTCAAAAATTGAACAAATGGGTGAATATGTGGTAGAAGAGTTCAAGAAAGTAAAAATTAGCTTGTTAGTCTTCGAATTACTCAAAGTCCCTACTGTGAGGCATGCCTTCTTTAGGGTTCTTATTGGGATTCCATCCTCTAGTACAACACAGGAAACGCCAGCTAAGAGGGTTACCTTTGAAGAACCTAGGAAAGAATCAGAGATACAGGATAACGTCGGGAAAAGGAAGGATGTTCCCGTGAATCAATTAGCAAGTAAACCAATTAAAAAGGAGCTGGAAAGGGCTAATAGGCAGCTTTCCAAGGACCAGCTGCTTAGAAAAACTAGGGATATGGACAATGATAAGAACAAAGGTCAGATAGCTCACATGGACACACCTACGGGCATCTTTCAGGGGAGACCGGAAACTCCCCCTTTCTTGACCACCATTAGGATTTTTGGGAAGAACCTGCACAACTGCCTGCTCGATTCAGGAGCGTCTGCCAATGTCATGCCCTTGGCAGTTTGCAAAGCTCTTGGCATCACACCCACACCTTCAAAGAGAAAGGTGACCCAGCTAGACAAAACAAAGATCAACATTGTGGGTGAAATAAACCGTATCCCGATGCAGATTGCTATAGACCCGTGGATACAACAGGTCATTGTTATTCAAGTGGCTAACATTCTCGATGCATATGGAATCATCTTGGGAAGGGAATTCACCAGAGCACTAAATGGATATACCGCTATAGACCTTTCTTACATGTGGCTACCATGGAAGGGACTGCCCAATCAAATTTGTATCGACCATGAACCCCGTATGAAATACATGATCACGAAGTACAATAAGTTCAGCGAGGTGTTGTTCGCCGAAACTGACCTAGGGAATCACCGCCCTTTCGCCCGCCAAAATGAGGTCAAGTTTTAGGAAGAGTGTGGGGATGAAGTGCTACTGGTGTTGTGTAGTCCTTTGACCGATTCTACATGAATCCCCCCAGACACAGAAGTGTTGATAGAAGCTGATGATGAACCTGATAAGGGCGACGACTGGGGACTGCTCAGTGGCTTCCAGGAATTCATGGAGAAATGTGTAATGGATCAACTTAGCTTAGGGGCTCGAATGAGTTTACAGGACTTCTTGTTGCCAAACTGGTGCAAAGTTCACAATGTTGCACACTTCGAGTTTGATTGTTGCTTGTGTCAAGCAGTGGTTGCACATGTTAGAAAAAAAATTGCTCCCCAGATAGAAACGCCAAGGGAGGCGCCAGTAGAACCACCTGTTGATCAATACATTGAACCAAGAAATTCCCCTAAGATCACAGGGCCAGCCGGCCAGCCGAAGGGGAACAGAAGCTCAATTAGACATGAAGAAAATGAATCTTTCGCGTGTTGGACGCTCTGATTTGATGGATTAAAGTCCAGGCAAGGAGCTGGAGATGGGTTCGAACTCATTAGTCCAACAGGTAAGACATTTCTCGCTGCCCACAAATTACAGTTTTATTGCACCAACAACGTAGTGAAATACGAGGCCTTAGTCCTTGGCCTTCTCATGGCCTTGAAGAAAAATATAAAAATGCTACAAGTTTTCAGAGATTCTGAGCTCGTGGTTAAACAGGTCAGAAAATTATATTCCTATCATGATCAGAGACTTACAAACTATAGGCATAGAGTTTGGGACCTCTTGGAGGGCTTAGATGCATTCAATATACAATTGATCCCTCGTGCTCAGAATCGTACAGCTGACGCCTTGGCTCAAGCTGCCAGCACTTTGCAACCCCTCTCTCTGTCTGGGCTCAAGAAATTCACTGTTGAGCTAACATCCACGCCATCAGTCCCAGATAATGTTACCCATTTGCAAGTATTCAATGATGACAAGCATATCCTTCAATTCATCACAAGTTTTGATGTCTTCGCAGCTCAAATAATTGATGAAGCTAATCCACAGGAAGTCGAACTGGACATAGAGGGGGTTATTAACCTCAAAACTAACACAATCCCTAGAGGCATCGTTCAGCTGGAACACGTATTTGACCTGGATCAGATCAGAGATCAAAATCAACAAACAAAAAAGGAGGCCATAAGCAACCAATGCAATGCTCACAACCTAGGGACAGTCGAGGAGATCAAGAATATTTTTATCGGCAAGGTGTGCACACCAGAGGAAAGGAGAGGAATCACAGATGCACTGCGGAGGTACCATGATGTGGTGGCATGGAGCTACAAAGATTTAAAAACTTATGATACTTCTATCATTACACACACTATCCCTCTTAAGACAGAAGTGAGGTCATTCTGCCAGTGGCAACGCCCTATCAATGCTTTGCTGGAACCTGTCGTTTAGAAAGAGGTACAAAAATTACTCTCAGCAAGAATCATTTTTCCAGTAAGGCACTCCACGTGGGTGGTCAATTTGGTTCCGGTCTGAAAAAAGAATGGGGAGATTAGATTGTGTGTAGATTTCCATAATCTGAACCGCGCCTCGGAGAAAGACAATTATCCAGTACCTTCGCTAGATAAGGTGCTGCAGATCGTCAATGGCTCCCAGATGATGTCTTTCCTCAACGGATACTCCGGGTATAACCAGGTAATGGTACAGTATGGGGATTGTCACAAGACGGCATTCACCACTAAATGGGGAATGTTCGCATACACGAGAATTCCTTTTGGTCTCATCAACGCCGGCACCACCTTCCAGCGCGCCATGGATATCGCCTTCAAGGACCTAATTGGCAAGTGCATAATTATCTATATGGATGATTTGACTGTATTCTCTAAAAGGCGAGGTGATCACGTCTCTGATTTATGCAAGTTATTTCAGAGGTGTAAGGAGTTTGGGGTTTCCCTCAACCCCAAAAAGTGCATTTTCGGAGTGACTGAAGGTAGGTTGCTCGGGCATATCATCTCAGAAAAGGGAATATCCATAGATCTTGAGCGCATCCAGTCCTTACTCAAAATCTCGCCCCCAGGAAGCAAGAAAGAATTAAAATCTTTCTTTGGAAAGATCAACTTCGTCTAGAAATTCATCACAGGTTTCGCGAAGATTGTTAAACCTCTCAATGCCATGCTCAAGCAAGACGCCAAAGTTGAATGGACACCCGATGCCAAATAATCTTTTGAAGAAATCAAACAGGCCATTGCTGAGGCACCTGTGTTAGTTAGCCTAGATTATCTGAAACCTTTCTACATCTACTCATTTGCTTCAGAGCATTCCTGTGCTAGCATGTTGACCCAGAAGGACGATGAAGGAAATGAGCATTCGATCACCTTTATGAGTGCTCCCCTCAAGGATGTTGAATTATGATATCACAATATTGAAAAGCAGGCATATGCTCTCGTCAGGGGGGTGAAGAAATTTAGATACTATATCTTACACAATAAGGTGTTTGCCATTGTCCCTGACCCAGCAGTAGAAATGCTACTCATGTAGAATGAATTAGGTGAACGAAGGGCTAAATGGGTCACCCTGCTCCAAGAGTATGACATGGAGATCCAACCGATGAAACTAGTGAGACGACAGGTCCTCACCCGCACAATCATTGAAACGGTAGCAGAAGCTAGACCCGAACTCACTGTGCAGCAGTACCAGCTTGAAGATGTCTCCCCGGGAGAGTGGTACCAGAATTTCATCTACTATCTATTGAGCCACAAGTGTCTACCGCACCTACAAGGAGTCCAAAAGTAGGTCTTGAGATTGAAAAGCAATGGCTACATGTTACAGCGTTCCATTCTCTACAAGAAAAATCATGAAGGCATTTACTTGAGATGCCTTGGCAAGGAAGAAGTAGATTGAGTCTTGAAAGAGTTTCACAACAAATTTGGCATGGGCCATGGTTCGGGTTCTTCCACGACACATCAGATATTGAGAGTAGGGTATTATTGGCCAACCGTCTTCAAGAATTCCCATTGCCATGTTCGTTCATGTCACACATGCTAGACCACTGCCACCAAGGAAAGGAATGTTGCCACCCCACTGCAGCCTGTGCTGGAGGTAAGGCTATTTGCGTAATGGGGTCTCGACTTCATCGGTCTGGTAAGCCCTCCATTATCTGCAGGACACAGGTATGTTCTTACCGCTTCTAATTACTATACTAGATGGATAGAAGCAATAGATGTAAGTAATGCACAACTAAAGTAGTTATTAATTTTCTAGAAAGTTTCATTTTAAATCGCTTTTGTTGTCCGTATGTTTTGGTATGTGATAATGGACTTGCATTTGCTTCATTAAAATTTGCTAATTGGGCATTTGACTATGGAATAGCCCTTAAATTCTCGTCCAATTACTACCCTCAGGGCAATGGCCTTACTGAATCTACAAATAAAAACCTGATTACTATGATTAAAAAGCTGCTAGATAGGAATCCCAAGGACTGGCATACCTAGCTCCATTTTTCCCTTTGGGCTGGTCGCACCCGCCACAAGGCTGCCCTCGGTGATTCCCCATTCCACCTTGTCTATGGCCTAGAGCCTATATTTTCCATCCATCTGAAGATTCCTACGCTTTAGTTCATTAACGATTTTTATGAGAGAGCTGATCGTAGGGAAGCTCGGCTAGTTGAGCTCTTGCACTTAGAGGAAGTCTGAAACCCTCCAATAGAAAATTTTGCCAAACATCAAGACATAGTGAAGAGATGGTTCGACCGTCGAGCCAAGATCAAGGCCTTTAGAATTGCATATTTGGTCCTATATTGGGACAAGGCCCATGAAAAGAAAGGGGGACACAACAAATTTGACAAGCTCTGGCTTGGCCCCTTTCAAATAGCTGAGATTTTGGGAGATAATACCTTCCGCCTAAAGACCTTAACTGGTGAGAACGTCTTGTTGCCAGTCAACGGGCAACACCTGAAGCATTACTTCCAGGCTTGAGCTCCTTCGAGCTCTTCATTGTAAATAACTTGTACATAGGTTAGGGTAGTTTGCTTTCTGACTTGCTTCCGTTTTGTTTGCGTCGCTCTTTTGTTTTCTCCCTCCTGGCAGTTTTGTTTCAAAAGTTGTTTCCCACTCCTTTGCGGTGGCCGTGCTTGCTTGACAAGTGGTTCACTTTGCTGTCTATTCTTTGTGTTCTTTGGCTAAACATTCACTCTAGAATATCGGTCTTTGAAAGCTGTCCATGAATGATTTCCTTGTTTGAATTCTACTCAAAGCTTGAACCTTGGCTAGATCTTACACACATCTCCGATCTCGCACAAAACACATAATAACAATTTCTGAAGGACCGTACTATGGTTGTTATGGCACCCTAGTGAGTGAAAAATATCAAGTCTGCTCCAGTGACCACTGTAGTCTCAAACCCATCATAGGCTTCGGTGTTTACCTGGTCAAACTACATGATAAAAGAGGAGTGAAATATGAAAGCAAAAGAAACAAAAAGGAATTCTGAAAAAGGAAATAAATGACCGTATGGGTGTTCGAATAACTCTACCGGGGCTATGGACGCCTGGCCGGTAGTAGAGAAATATCCATGAGATTGTAGCAACAACTCTGTCAGGGCTATGGATGCCTGACTGGCAGCGGAGCAATGTCCAGGTTACTTTTGGTGTTAGACAATTTATGTAGCTCGCTTGACTGACTTGGTAACCTTGGTCACTATCCCTAGGAAATGAATGAACTCACCACACACACTTCTGAGATGTCCTATAAGCTGACCCAATTAAAGATCTCGTTCTCCCAGATTCATCTTTGGAAGCCACTCCTGGTCTGCGAAACTAGAGATTCTGGGTCCTGAATGAATATTTATCCCTAGAACGCTCAGGAGCGTTCTCTAGTGGAGTCACCATTTGTTGTGCCCTTAGCACACACGCCCTGTTCGGTACGGGGACCCTCTTTTCTTTCACCTTGTCAGGTCGTTTTTGTCACCGCCTCACTTTGCGTGCCTCTATTTTTGATGTCTAGGGTGGTCAATGTTGCTTCAGAGTCCCATCATAAATTGACCATGCCCTCCCCTTTTGGTTTTGCTGCGTTCTAGCACTTCGTGGGGTCCCTTTGGCTATTTGGCCCTGAAAAATGGCCCTGGGCCCTTTCGAGCCCGGGCGTCCGGGATTCCCTCTTCGGGTTTCCCCTCTGGAAATTTCGTTCCTGGCGGCATTCACCGAGCATCCTTCCGGACCTCGGGGTCTGACCCGCCGCCCTCCGTCTAGGGTTCCATTTGAGCTTCACCGTCCACGATGGCTTACTCCCTACGGCATCCCACTCCCCGGGTCCCACCGGCACTTTCACCTTCCGAAGCTGGTATCGTCCCCTGTCTGCTGGGGGGTTTTCCGGGCCCATCCGTCTGGAATTCTGTCTTTGAAATTTTGTGACAGTTCCGCTGTCTGTGATGGCAGATCTCTAGAGGCGCTCCACCATCTGGGCCCTGGCCAGCCTCCTGTCACTGCCGTTCTATCGAATAAATTTAAAACGGTCGACGTCTCTTGCCATCCCAGCTGTCGGGCCTCGGCGTTCCCACCACCGTCGCCGACCTATTTTTGAATTCACCAACTCTTTTCGCAGACCATACCTATAATTAATGCTCGCATTTATGGCGGTTGGGGTATAAAATTCCCAATCTGACCAGTCATTTTCATCAAATAGGATTGCAGAGCGAATTGGACCAGCTGTCATTTGGAGCCCACCGCCTTCGACAATGTCATGATCATCGCCCTCAGTGTCATTCCGTCGATCGTTGGTGGATCCCACATCTCCCCACTCTGTGTGTTCGAGGTAGGCCATCTGTTTGCCCTCCCGAGCATCATTTTTGTGATTTTGAAGGATTTAAATAAATGAACAATTGATAAGAAGGCATAAAATGATAGAACACAAATTTGTGCACCAAACCCATGTGCTAGAAAATTGAAGAACCTTCTATAAAGGCCTTCCCTGCCAAAACGGGACTTTTCCTGCCCCCGGTCATTCTTCACATAGGGAGATTTCCTCCCTCGAGCCCGAGACCTTCCTTTGCCATCCGGTTATCAAACTTTGAACACTTGCCAGATGGCAACATCGCTCTCCGGGCCCGGCCCGTTAGACTTCTCCGACCGGATTTCCGTTTGTATGCCACCATTTAACTCACTGCAAACTCCCACCTGCCTCCCGGCTGCTGGATATCGGCGTGCTCTTCGCCGTCAAAACTCGAGAACCGAAAATGCGTCTTGCGGGCCCCTCGGGTCCCGGACCCCGGAGTTCCTCTTTCGAGGTTCTGCCTGTGTTTCGCGATCCGCGACGGTGAACATCCTGCAGCGTCTCACCCCCCAAGCTCTGCCTTCGCTTACGTTGTTGACCTTTGCCGACTAAAAAATTGTTACGTCATTCACGCCTTCAGGCCCCGTGTGTCGGGCCTCTGTGCCTCATTTACCGCTGTTCACCATGGAAAATTATTTCGCCCCCTTCGCGATCCAGGCCCTGGAGTTGCTTTGTGTTTTCGCTTCGATGACCATTGGTCCTCTCGAGCCCGGATCCCAAACACCCTTCCCCCGCCGTTAGGGAAATTTCACCTTCCGCTCGCTGGGGCCCGAATTGTCTGCCGCTGGACCTCGCCAAAACTCTGAACTACCTTCTGCTTGCCGGGCCCTGTGGCCTGGGATTCCAGTCCTCGCCCGCCGTTGCTAACGGAAATCATCGTCCGGCGTCCTAGCCACCGGGCTCCACCCTGCCAATTACCGCGAGGCTCAGAAACGCAAACCCTGCCACCGGGCTCTTGCCCCCGGATTTCCCACCCCGGACTTCCGTCCGACATTGACCTTCCCAAACGGCAAAGTCCAGGTGCCTTTCCGGTGTTGCTGGCCTGAACCCTTGAAAACAAAATAACGCATGATGTCTGTCCTTTGGCCCTTCCGGCCTCAGATCTCAGACTTCCGTCCTCAAATTTTTGTCAGCTGTTTGCCCCTCTAAACTGCCATCTCCTGACAGCTTTCCAGCTTGAGACCCCCGAGCTCTCCTAAACCCATCCAAACGATCCCAAATCTGGAATCTAACTTCGACCCACACGCTAATTTTTGGTCCTCTTCATCATGGGCTTCTCGAAATATTAAGATTTGACCAAAGAAGGTCCCCAGGAGTTTTCTGCTGCGTTTTCCCTTCTAGACAGCATTCCTGCCAGGGAAGTCCGGCCCTCCAGGCCTGGATTATCCAAACGCCTTGAAACAAAAATCAATAACATTTAGAGATGAAAGTTCATGATATGCTTGATTAATTAGTTGAAATGAATATTATTTTCAAGATATGGACTAACATGAATGCCTTCGTGACCCATTTTGCTAATTTTTCCCTTGCTTGTAGAATATATGGAATCGGTTGCAGGAACTTCATGGGCATCCGCCGAAGGGGACAAGGGTAAGAAATCAGGAAGGACCCCTCAAGGGAAAGAGCACAAGCACCAGATAAAGTATCAATTCCAGGGTGAGCCGCTCCACGCAAAGGTCACAACCGATTGGAAGGAAATCATAGACACTAACATTGGCCAAGTCAATATAGATGAGTTCACGTAGAGATTCAGGGTCAACCTGACAACAAAGAATGCCAGATTGATAAGGCAGAGTGGAATAGCTAAGGTTGCTGGTTTCCCACCATCCCCCGGGCACCCGAATTGGTCATGGCTTGCTGAGAAGCCTATCAAACAGATACTAGAACAATTATCGATAAGAAGGGAAACATTCTCATAGATATGTCGCCAGAAAGGATCACCAAGACATTCCACATTCCCATGTTCCAATAGATGGAGGTCCCCACAATAGAAGAGTGTCAGGCGGCGTGGGATGATAATCTGACAAGATACAAGAAATCTATAAACCTCCATTAGTTTAAGGAAAGATGAGTCAACGCTGCGAAAGTTTCTCAGGAGCTCTTCCGTAGCGATTTCCAAGAGGATTACCACGACCTAGTAACCATGTTGAGCAGGGTTATGGGTCTTCCAACGACCACCTACTTCCAAGAATGGATGGCCTATTTCATCGAGCAGATCCTGAGGGGAAACCAGG
Organism: Sequoia sempervirens; assembly: GCA_007258455.2. Taxonomy (NCBI): domain Eukaryota; kingdom Viridiplantae; phylum Streptophyta; class Pinopsida; order Cupressales; family Cupressaceae; genus Sequoia; species Sequoia sempervirens. The sequence continues at coordinate 7,044 of VDFB02096415.1, read as the reverse complement.
ACGTCATGACAAATGTTTCATTATACTGGGGCAAAATTATAAGCAACTGCTTCCATGAGCAATTTGTTAACGTAAACAAGAGCTCCAAATTTTACATGACCTCCTACCTTTTCTATTCTTTGGTTGATCAAAGGCAATACAGCGGGTTGTTTGTAGCACCCGATCAGGGCCATAAGCAAGGGCTCAAACCATTTGATAAGTATCTGCAGCTCCAGTACCAGAATTTCAAGAAAGAATACTGCAGGGTCAATGACACCTTCATTGGCCATATCATTAGATTGATCACCGGAGACTTCGAGAGGAGGGTCTCCCACAGCGCTAAAGCGCTTCTAAAGCAATATGATTTTCTTTTCATCTAGTACCCAAAGTTTACATACATCCGGGCCCAGGGCTTTACTGAAAGGCCAAATAGATTGTCACGGTACCCCAACGATAGAATTATCCTCCTGGAGCTCTCTCGGGAACTCCAGCACATCCAGGTAATCTTCAGTAGCAAGCATATAGTAGGGATCTCCTACCCCATGACCCTTGGCCAGGGCATGTACTGACTATAGACTTCCCAATGTGCTAGTAACTCTAGGAAGGAGCTCAAGGAGTACCATTTCAACTGGCACACTGCTCGCCCACGGATGGACCCACATGGCCACGTCAGGAAAGCACTGGGGCTAGCATATGCCCATCAATATCACATTGAGAATTTCTGGACTGACTATCAAGATGAAAAAGAAGTGTTCGTAAGGCACTACATGCACATGACGATGCTATTCCTAAGAAGGGTGTAACCATTTCCGGTGCCGGACCAAGTTGAGGAGGATGAGTCCACAATCATGCATCCAAGGTACCTTGCAGTTGCCAATCTACTAATACCGTCGATTGACTGGGATGAACAGGAAGTTGATGACCTGGACACCATCACCTAGCCAATCCTAACATGCACTAAGAAGTGGATCGATGGGCAGGTGGCTCATTTGAAGCAGCAAGGGGTAGTCCTGACTTATCAGGGGCTCAAAAGTGAGCCAGGTGCCATGGAGGATGTTGCTGCCACCATGTCAACTGGCGGGACCTCCAAGTCTCCCCTTGTCACTAGGTCTCAGAAAAGAAAAAGGAACAGAGACCGTACAGTCTTCAGACCCCAAGGCCCCTGCAAAGAAATAAACAAGAGGCTCATCCCCCAAAAGGCTTAAATAGACGGAAGGTGCGGAAGAATCTCGGCCTCCATTAGCTCTCCCTGCCCCTTCTATTGTACCACCCACCTCCCTAGCTACGGTCGCCGCTTCCCCACTAGCAGTGAACATTTCTGTCCATCTTGCCCCTTCGCCTCCGGCCGAATCGGTAATAATCATTGACTCCTCTTCTGGCGTGACTACTCCCCCTTCCTCTGCTGCCATGTCACCAATCACATCACTCCATCTGGCAACCATAACATCGCCTATTCCCATTTCCACTATGCCCAAGACTCTTATACGACATATGCAAAACCTTTCCCCTGAGCTCTCTCAGATCTTGATGGATCCAACTCTCCAAGTAGCCCTCACCCCAGTTCTTGCAATGGCTCAACCTTCACAACCATCGACAGGGCCACCATCTATGGAAGCCACGATGCTAATCTCGAAGGAGTTGGAGGAGTGAGAGCAGGAAGCCTCGAAGTCTATCGTGGAGGAGGCTGATGAGTATCATGAGCACCCTAAGTACGAGCACCAAACTATCGACAAGGTGGTTTATGAGGAGGAGGAGACAGACTCTTCCGAGAGTGGGGATGAGGAGGGTGGCTCAGGTGCTAAGGAAATCATTCAAACCTTTGATGATGACCTTAAGGAAGAAATGGCACAACAATTGAAGAATGTTGGGACGGAGGTGGTAAAGTCACCACATAATGGAGAGGGGCAGCCACCAGAAGAGCAACAGATAAAAGATCTAACCGAAGCTGAGACACATGCTGTCAAAAGCCCCAAAGCTGAGGTACTGAGGAGAAGAAAGAAGAAGAAACAACGAAAGAAGAAACTCCCATCCAAAAATTATCCACCAAGCTGCCTGTCAAGCGCCCAGTGTTCATCCACGACTCCGACGAAGAGGGAGAGTATGCTAGCAAAGAGAAAGGAGATTCCCAAAAGGAAAAGGAAGTGGAAATCCTACCATTGACCGAGAAGGGCGAGGGTAGCCATGATTCACCCAAAGAGAAATCTGCTGTACCTGAGTGGTTGGAAAAGCAACTTGGAAAAATGACCCCTGTGCTGAAGGACCTGAGGGCAAGGTTGGAGGCCATCTTGGCTCGAGCCCAAATTACAATGAAGAAAGAGAAGAAGCCCAAGGTCTGATCCAAAGTAACAATGGATGCTTCTGGCTCCCGAACAACACAAATTGCAATGCCCATAATTGGCCAGGCGGGGGTAAGTTATAACATCTCTACCATTGATTTGGTGACTGCTACCAGGGAGCAGAAGGTCGAGCACCTTGAGGAGTCAGTGGCCACAGTGGTGCACCTGATAAAGCGGGATAAAATCTCCAAGGATGAGCTCAAGGCACAGGTTGCAGCCTTGACGGATTATATACAACAATGGTCCTTAGTGGATGACCTGCCCACCACCTCCACGGCCGCACCTCAATTGCTTTCCAAAGAGTAGATTGACAAAATGGAAAGAAGAAAGAACTTGGAAAAGACCACCAAGGATTGGTTCTGACAAGTCTCATACGTCGGGAACATGGGAATCAGTAGGGCTGTGTGGACAGCCAACAAGTTATTGGACTTGATACAATCTCTGGAAAGCACAAAGAAGCTCTGCACCAATTTCTCCATAACCTATGACTCCACCTTCCCAAGGATTGAAGCTATCCTTCTGATGCCTGAGGCCACGTGGGAGGAGAAGCTAGAGTTTAAAAAAAAAGATCACTGGCTAATGGATGTGTGGCACAGAGACTTCGACAACCGGAATGAGAGGTTGGAGAAAATCTTGAGCAGGGTAGATCCTGATATTGAGTGGATCAAGGAAATCCAGGTAGAATGTGTCTGATATCTTAAGTTGATGACGAGATATGATATGCCCACAGTGCAAATGGATCCAAAGAAGATCAAACCCTACTTCCAGGAAAAGATGAAGGACAAGATGGCTAGAAATATCACAACGGAGTTCTTGAGTTTTGCTGCCTACACCTTCGATCAATCGACGTTGTTCAGGGACCAAGATTCAAAATATGATGAAGATTGGAAAAGGCTGGAAGAAAATGCTAAGGAGTGGAGCTATCAGGCATTGCGATGTGAAATCCTTGAAATAGATAAACTCCAGGCGGTCATCCTCAAATACATAGAACACACATCTTTCAAGGAGCAGGAGGACAACCCAGTCAAAGATGAAGATCTTCCTGAAGAGTAGGTATAGTAAAAAAATAGCAATCAGCTATAGGACAAAAGAGCTACAGTGCCAACAGCTAGAAGAGGAAATAGGGTAAAAATAAAATGTAATTTTAAATTGTGATCTATTTGGGGGTAGGTGAAACCCTATTTTGAATGAATCTTGGCCACACACTAAGAATGAATCTTGTCTATTCATTTAACTTTTTGAAAACTATAAATAGGGCACTCCTCTCATTTGCAAAAGCGAGAGGGGTGTTGTCATAATAGTGGTTTACAATTCCTGAGAGGAACGAATTTTAGCTGAAATCACATATTTTTAGAAAATATAATGATTTAAGCCTTAAAAAGTTTCATTTTAAGGATTCCAATTGAAGAGGGTTTGATCAAATCACCTTAGATCAAACCCCCTTGGATAGAACCTCTAGTTTTAAACCATACCTATAAATGTGTCTCCTTTACACCTATCAAAATGCTGATAAAAAATCACTTTTGATTTAGCTTTGGGGATCAAATGAATTCATTTAAAATTTATTTCAAATTATTATGGTATTCCTTAGAACAAGCTATCCAATGAATATAATTTTAATATGTTTTGGTTTTGTTATGTATTTGTTTTTTAAGTTTTATTAAAATAGGTTTTTCATCGAAATGAATTTCTTTGTTCTTCACATGTGGAAAAATAGAAGATTATCAAAAAAAAAAAATTGAAAAATATGATTGCAAACCAGACGAAGTCCTTGATCCAACAAAAGAATAAAAATAAAATTTTGACATATACAAAAAGGTTACAGCGCCATAGTCGGTCATGTCTGAATTGTAATTGTTTGACTTTCAAACTTGATTAAGGAAAAAATATTCAATAAAAAAACTATCTAACCAAGTGGAAGCACTAGATATCAGAGTTACAAATCTAAATTTGAAAGAATTAGAATTTTATCCTTCATGGAAAAAAAGTTATGCTTTATACGGTAAGCGCCACTTTTAAAAATGTTGTTTTCCAAAAAAATCAATTTTCGTGGGAGATGGAAAAAGAAATGCAATTTGATTTCAAAAATTTTGAAAAAAATATTTTTAGAATCTACAAATAAAATTTGATGAGACTCTAGTTTGCACCATCTTCAAATTCCTCACAGTTTAGCTGTTGTAGGTGCCTGAATGTGAAGATTCAGTTAAAAATAATAATTTCAATGTCCAGTTTGGCGAAAAATTGTAAACCACTATTATAGGATCACCCAGAGTTGAGTTGTTGTAAAGGCATGCTGAAGAAATTTATAAGAAAAGGGCATTGAATTGGTGTATTTTCTTGGTTTCTTTCATGTTACTTGATTCAGTCTCCAATATTAGATGTTTGCTTAGATCTTACTGCTGTTTTAGTTAGCTGTTCTCTTTCTTTGGATAGATCTTAGGAATGTTGTTGGGTGATTGTGAAAATTCTTGCCATGTTGATGATTTCTTTGTCCATACTTTTTGCTGTTTGTTGATGGTAGATAGCTGTGCAAAGTTAGCCTAGACTTGATTTCAAAGCTGCTCCAAACATTTACCTTTGATTCATGCATGTATTTGGTGGATGAAGGATAAAATATTTGCAGACCTTAGAAGATAGCACAATTTCCATGATACTGTGAAATCCCTGGTTAAGTGGAATATTGTTTTAAGAAATTGTCCATTGAAGGAACTCCATTGTCACTATTCATAGCTAGTTGCAGACTTAGGAACTTTTCCTCTCCTTCACCTTTTTCCCTTTTTTTAGTAACTGACCTATTCTAAGGTTCATTGCACATTGTAAAGCCAAATCCAATGACTAAATGGAGTCCAAGATTACTGTTTGAACCTATAGCTGATGCATAATAGTTTTTATCCCAAGAACTCCATTTCAAGATCCAACTTCCATGCTTTGTATCCTTGCTTTGTATTTCCTGTAAGACTGCCTTGTGATTCCAGCAAATCACATCAAACTACTGGGGTATCTAAGCACTGTCATGACCTGACATCCGAGAGACCTTGGGATAGTGTTCTGCAATCTGATTGTGGAAGATTGTCTTTCAAGAGAGGTACTGCACCTACGCACTGCCTGTGTTGAGAAGTGCATAAAACACCATCAACACTTCCTTTGTAATCATGTAGGGTTTTTTGAAGATCATCTGCTCACCTTTAATTCTGCTTAAGACAAACAGAATAGTATCTACATCCAAAAATTATGAAATTATCTCCAAATGCCTAAACCCTTGTGCCCTAGAGTCTAAACCTTTTGTATTTTCCCAATTCAAAGTGATCCTTCAAAAAAATTAAAAATTTCATGGTTAAATTGATTAATTTGTAACTTAATTTCTTCAATCCGTCATTGCACAGATCAAATACCACCATTTCCTTTGAATCCATTGATTCATATTTGCTCTCTATACATTTTCTTGCCACAACCCTAACTCCTTATCTCTCAACTACACTTCACTCCTTAGCTTATTCAATTCATAATGTGAAAAAGAATGAAAACTCAACTTCTTTATTTAACTTGCCACTTTTAGGGTTCTATCACGAATAGTAACTCATGACTTATGACATCATCATTAGTACTTTATTCTGTCAATACCTTTCCCTTAGCCAAATTTTTTAGATCAATTTTCGAATGAAAAAACCTTTGTGCCAGAACCTGGTACAAAAAACTCACTTCCAAAATATTCCTTTTCCTCCAAGTCATGGTGCTTTTCTTAAATTAATCTTATTTTTCCCTAATTTTGCATTTATTTCTTTTCATATTTTGAGTTTCCAAATACACTTTAAACCAAGAAGAGCTCCACAATTTTCTTGATTTTCTTATTTTCTGACAAAAATTTCTCCAATACCTTCAAAATAAAGATTCATATCACACTTTTGAGTTGAAAGAAGAGATTCACAACATGCAACATATCCTTGATCAAATGAATTTGCATTCATCCTTGACCTGCACTAATTTTCCTTGTATCCGAAGATATTGCATGTGTAACGGTAGCCTTGGAAAGATTGAATCCTTCCACTAGTATTAAACTTGTTCATCATCATTTGGCTTCTACATTTGGTAGCTCTATGTCCAAAATTTTTTCAAACATAACATTGTCCAATAAGGAATCCAATATTTTGACTCATTCTATTCTTGTTCATCCTACTTCTGTTTCTCTATGTTTGAACTTACTGCATGAGAAATAAAAAACATGAAAAGATGGGTACCTTTGAGCATTAGGTTGTCAGATGGGAAACCTTCTGGTATTGTTCCTTCGGTTCATGTTTTGATAAGTATTGCCTTGAAATTTCCTTTGATTGTACACTTCATTTAAAAATGGTATAGTCTTTGAGCTTTTCCCTTCTTCAATTCCTATACCACCTTTATCCTTAGCATGTTTCTAAGATGAAATCAACTCATCAAGCATTATAAAACATGTCTTGAACCATTCTTCATGAGCTTTCATTTTTTCTAGATCAGCTCTTAGGTTTACTACTTCTTGTTCAAGCTTATCACATTTTTTTGTTTTTTGATTGATAATCTCTTTCAAGCATCCTTCCTTTATCTTTCTTTGTTCAATTGAAAATTTTAGATTTTCTTCCACACTTTTTCTTTCTTCAAGTTTCATTCTTAGATTCTCAATAGTCTCCTTTGCTTCCTTTAGTTCCTGGCTAACTTCTTTATGTTTCAATTTGAACTTCTGGATCAAATTCCTTAGTTT
>VDFB02096413.1:0-37434 GCA_007258455.2 Sequoia sempervirens | reverse complement strand
AGAGAGGGTATCTCTCTCTCCCTCCCTTCCTCTCTCTCTAAAGTATCTCCCTCTCTCTCACTCAATCCCTCTAGCTCTCTCCCTAGTACCCTTAATCCTCTACCCTATAAATGTACCATCTAAAGCTTAAAAAAACCAAATTTATCGTAATGTGAGTGCATTTTTAACTAGTAGAGATATGTCCATTTAGGATTAAATAACGTACTCGTGTTATAACACGAACACGTTATTTATTGCACTAAAAATGGTTAAAAGTCACAATATACCCGTGATGTCAGCCCACATTCTGTAGATTCTCCTGGTTCTGTGCGTGCTCTGACAAAAAATAGCTTTTTGGTGATTGAGTGAAGTGTGCATGCATGATTTTGAGATTCCACCACCTTTTGAATGTTCTTTCCATCAGCTTTGCATGAAATAACAGAGTTTTCACATTGAGAGGCATATAATATCAATTAAAGTTTGAATTATAGTGATAATTGATATAGAATTGAAATTTGGAGGGGAACAAGCTTTTGAAGAAGTCAAATTTTTGAGGAGTTTGAGGAAGGAAGAAGCAAAGGATGCATAATTGGGTAGAACTCCTCGATTTGAAACTTTGCTTTTTAGGTATGTGAAATCTTTGTACATTTTATATCATTCTAGTATGGCTTGCTTTCATTTTTGTTGTTTTTCTTATTCCATGTTGATCAAATTGTTTGTTTCCAGATGCAATACAACAATCACTCATCAACTCAACTTACCCCTTCAAGGAAAACAATCAAACACTCGCTCCTGTATTCCGCAAATCAAACATCATCCCAAACCATCAAGATATCTTTGCTCAAATCAACACATCCATCATCCTATTCACTTTAAATAACACCCAGCATAGTTTAACACTATCACTGCATTCTTTCGTGATACTCCTCTCATCATGTTTTGATTTGTAATATTCCAATATATCAGTATAGACACACCGACTACTTTGCATTCACTATTGCCATATATTGAAACATATGCCCAAATCACTCAAATCTTTTCTACAATCTACCTTCAAAACATTACCAAGCATAGACACAATTGTGGAATAACAAATGAGACTACTCCCAAGCACTTAACAACATTCCTTTCGCTGTTTCTACATATTCTCAGGCCTATTTTGATCCTTTTCAACATACTCTAAAATTTTATACACTTATTTCACAAAATAGAGTATTGATTTGTGGGATTCACCCGATTTAGGGTATGGAGTCCTAAAGATTAAATACCGTATTGATGTTAAAGACTAAGGAATTTGTATGTACAGTGATAGTTGTATTTAGATTTGTGACAAACTTGTTTGCATAGTGGTAATGGAATAACATCACTACTTGGGTATAGGGATAGTTTATATTGTTTTGATTGAGTTATGCTTCCAAAGCTTTCAATTAGTTAATTTGACAACTTAGCACTTTTTGCACAGGTAAAATTATTCGTCATGTCGAAAAAATGAACTTTTAAAGGGAAAAAACTAACAGATGATAAGCTCCAAGCCTTAAGAGATAAAAATAACAAACGGATGAGGGAATATCGTGAAAAGAAGAAATTGGGAACAATTGATGAAAACAAGCCAGTTGAAGAGGAACTTCAACCATCAAAAAGAGAAAAGAAATTGGCAGCACAAAGGGAACGGATGTGAAAGAGTCGTACTAGGGTAGATGCAAATACCGTAGTTGGAGATACACCCTCTATCACAAGTGAAGACGAAGGGACACCATTACACACAAGTGAATATGGAGGGTCACCATCTACCACAAGTGAGTATGGTTGGAAACCTTCCGCCACATCTGAAGTTGAGAGTACATCATCAATCAGAATTGAGGAACAAGGTATGCCATCATCCCCACGTGAACCTCAAGGTATGTCTTCGCCCCACTCCTCGACCGGGCTGCACACAATCTAGCCCACCCCAATTAAATATTGATGAAATTGGTAATATGATGTATGTACCTAAGAGAACACTACTCTAGAATTTTGCATAGAAAGCCAAAGTTTTGATTAATATTGATGAGGATATTTTGTAGCACATGGAAGGTAAGATTCCAGAACACACTTGTAGAAGATATGCTGATAAGATTTGGAAAACGTTCTTTGAAAGGCTAAATGAGACTGCAAGATGTCAACTATTTGTTCAAATGATGTAGGGTTTAAAGTACAGAAACATCATGAAGACTCTTGGGTTGAGAACATCGAATGCATCAAGTGAAAACACTATTGTGAAGAATCTAATGGATGCTTATGACATTGTGGGTAAGACCTCACGCTCAAAGGATAGTAATGTCACACGACATGTCATTACATCAACTGTGGTAAGCTATCAAACAAAGAGATCTCACCTCATTAAAAGGACAAGTGAACAAGTGGGAATTAGTAGAAAAACTTTATCAAAATCTATTATTCAAAGGCTGCAAAGAATTGAGGGCACCGATTCAATGACTATGGCATTCTCGAGACCGCCACACAAAGATAAAAAGGCTGAAGCATTGGAGAACACTAATTGAAGATTAAAGAATACGCCATCTCCAAACTCAAAAAGGATGTCGTGAAGAAGGAGAATTGGTAGTCGAAAACCGGTTTCACATCCAAAGCATTTTGGATATGACTCAAACCCAATTTCATAAATTTCAAAATGATTATCCTCAAATTAGTATTTTCAAAGATTTTCCTTTGAAATGATTAAACCTTTTTATGTCAAGATAAATCACACATGCACTACTTGTTGTTGTAAACTGCATATTGAATTCTCTAACCATTTTGATGTTTATCGTTGTATATGTTTAGATTTGCACACTAACCATGTTTTGTAGGATTGTGGCATAGAAGCCCCACCAAAATCTTCAAGAAAGTTCTTATCAAAATTTTTATGTGAAATAGAGGATGGCCAAATATTCTATAGGACAACATGCTTGGATGGTTCATGCGAGTGTTGTAGTGGCTTGCAACAAATGCTAGTATGTCAACATATGGAAAGCACATATGAGGTGGGACAAAAACTAGTAGAGTTCAGGAAGTATAAAACAGTGGAATATGGTACAAAAGATGGGTCTGAAGCAAAAAGGTGTGAGTTGGTTATTCAGAAAATTCTAGTGTATCAGTTCATGTCCATGTTTCGTGAGAATCTAGTGTATGAGTATGCAAGGCATACCCATAGAGCTCGATGGCTGGACACACAATTCAAGCTATGCAAGGACACCTTTCCACTTGGCAACATAGTATCAGTGGTTGACTTTGCAGAGAACTACACTCTATAGCCACAGCATGAGGTGTAGTCACAGTATTACAACTCCACACAAGTTTTGATATTTGTGCACATAGCATTCATACATGCAGCTGATAGTACAAAGGACGAAAGGAAGGTATTGAGGGAGTATCACTTTTATATTAGTGATGATCGCACACATTCTTTAGAGTTCATGCAAGGTTGCTTCTAGATGTTCTACAACCATTTGGCTCAAAGGGGCATATCATACGGTCGGCATATAATATGGTCAAACAACTGTGCGGCACAGTTCAAGAATGCGCACATGTTCTACTGGTTGTGTAGGATGCATCTCACTACATGTGTTCAACATATGTGGAACTTTTGTGAAGCTGGACATGGAAAGGGGGAGCATGATGGTGCAGGAGCATGCGTGAAAAGAGCATTAGCATGAGAAGAGTTAAAGTATCAAGACAGTGCATAGTTGATAGATGCAAGATCAATCATTGAGTGGTGTAATGCTTCGATGGGTCTAGGTAATGAAGGTACATCTTCAGTTCATAGATTTTTTGGTTGATTGATGATACTAACATTGCACTATATGAGGATTGTTGTACACTAATAGGATTGAGTGAGTTGCACTCTTTCCTTAGCTCAAATGCAGGTTCATGGAGTATCGATACATGTAAGATGGCATGCTTTTGTTCTTCATATACAATGCAAGCCTGGAATGATTGTGAGTCAGGGGAGTGGGTTGACAAATGGTTGACAAGTTATCTTAGCCCACTTCACACGTATCGCCCTTCGATGGCATTGGAACTAACATAGATGGAATCGTCAAATACTTTGACCATGTATCAGATCTAGTTCAACCAGGTAATATATCTACTTGCTTAGTATTTGAAATTCCATATTGTTATCTTACTTTGTACTGTATTCATAATGTTGACTAATTTCAAGAGATATGCTGCACATATAAATGCAAGGCATGATTATGCAGTTATTGCATATGAAGACAATGAAGAAGGTACAAACTATTACTTGTGTCATTGTGTTGAGGCAAAAAAGAAATTGGAAGCCCCAATTGTAGATGGAGAAAACATTGAATACCCTATAGGATCAGTTGTTGTTACTGGTATGTGGCTCAGAAGGTACCCACATAAGAGTGTTAAACATTGGTTGTTTGAGGAATTTGACACGCATCGTAAGATTCTTCATTACTCAAACCTTGTCATGGAATCTAATGTTTGTTTGACCAAATATAAGGGTAGAACTTTGAACAAGACCTTGTGGAAGGTTCGTGAGTTTGACTATGAGGCAATACTTGACACAATAAAGAGTAGAGCATACCCGAATGGTTCATTGGATTAATTTGTAAGTATATGCACAACTGTTCTTATTAATTTGTAAGTATATGCACAACCGTTCTTATTAATTTATACTTGATGGTAAAATTTGTTAGTAAGCCTCATTTTTTTATGTTAATAAATGCATATTTAATGTCTTCCCATTCTTGTAGTTTCGAAGGCGTCTGGCATTATGCTCTGATGGATGTTTATTCCCTACTCCAAAGCTCCCATTTTGGCATAGGTTATGGAATTTGGATTTACACCTGCTAATTGCATTTGCTTGAAAGTTTCTAAAGCCTTTTCAACAAATCCATTTTGTGTATATCCTGCAATCATCGTATTCCATGAGATGGCATCTCTTTCAGGAATTTTGTCAAACAGTTCACAAGCCTTGTCTATGCTTCCACATTTTGCATACATGTCTACTAGGGCAGTTGCAACTACAACATCTAACAAAATTCCTCTATTATTTATTGTTTGATTGATGTTCATACCCTGTTCCAAAGCCCCCATTTTGGTACAAGTAGGAAAGATGTTGGCAAAGGTTGTGGAATTTGGATTTATACCTACTAATTGCATTTACTTGAAACTTTCTAAAGCATTTTCAACAAATCCATTTTGTGCATATCTAGCAATAATTGTAGTCAATGAGATGACATCTCTTTGAGGCATTTTGTCAAAAACTTCACATGCTTTCTCTATGCTTCCACATTTTGCATACATGTCAACCAAATCATTAGTCATGAATTAGGATGAGTCTTTTAGATTACCTGAGTCAATAGTGTGAAAATTACAATCTTACACAAATATTGCTCTTTTAGCCTATGAAGGAAAAACAACTCAAATTTGTATATGAACATGCAATATTGATGTCTTGATGATGTAATAAGGTTTTTTCAGGGTCATTTGAATGGATTTTTGGGTCTTAGATGATAGGAGTCAAAATTGCTTCAAAAATGCAATGTTGTCATAGTGTAATTTGTGTAAACTGATCATTTAAGTTGTAAATCCCTTAACCAATGGATCAATCCTTACATGTATAATACAGATCTAACAAAATAATGTGCAGGAAGGAGGAATGATAGGGTGTACACTGAGATTTCACATTGAAAACTGCATGAAAATGATGCCTAAAGTGTAGCAGCAGGAGATCTACCTTAATGAGGGGCATTTTTTTGAGTTGAAGGTGTTTAGGAATGATGATTTAATGGTGAAAAGTCAAAGAGAAGATTCTGGAAGTGTGTGGAAGTCAATTTTTCAAGAGGCCCTAGTTTTTGGAGCAATTTCGTGAGGGTTTTGTGTTTGAGCATGTTGAGGGTGTCATAGGAGATTAAAACCTGGAAAATACTTGGTTTGGGAACAATTTAAGATACTGTAGAAAGTTTCATGGTCAGGTGATAAGTTTTGAATAGGGTTGCTTTGGAAAAGGGGGCTATTCAGGCCTAGTTTTGGTGGGACAACATATTTTTGAAAGGTAGGATAGTCTAAATAAAATCCACCCACAAGCCTATACCAAGATCAAACTAATGAATTTAGGCAACTATGATAGGCCTCTACAAGACCCCAAAGTCTCACCTTTTGACAGTGGATGGAAGAACAACCATGGACCAATGTATCACCGTCCCCAAGAGGCTTAATTTGCTGATCACACTAGGATTTTGATTACTTAGGGTCACCCCTTCACCCCAAAGCCCTGATTCAGATTCGTACAAACTAATTACAACTATTTCCATCACTCCTAAGTGCCTCTTTAAGAAAAATCCACACAAAACAAGCAAAACTCACTGCATGTTTGGGGTTCTTTAGAAGCAAAGAAGTTGGGACAGCAGAAATGTGTTCCAAAATAAGTGTATCTAAAATTGATATATATTTTTAATGCCCAAAAAGGGTACCCTAAAATGTATTTATCCTGTAAAGATTTATTTTGGTTTGCATGTTACGCCCAATTTAGTGTTTTAGCACTTACATGCAAATTTGGTCATCTAGTGCAAACAATTTTCGTTCTGCAACTTGTGCAACCAAATGGACTATTCCAACACATTCAAATAGGAATGTTTACACTAGGAATGGTCCTCTTTCACACCCAAATATGCAGAATCACTTTGAGCTACGTTCAACCAGATTGATCCCTTAAGGGTCCAAAGGGCAAAATGGCTGCAAACTTCAGCACAAGGTTACTCGGACACCGTGATACTTAGAAACTTTTAGTCTAATCTTATGGGATCATGTTGGGCCCCTCTACAATAACCTCTCTTAGTTTTCATTATTTCAAAGTGGTTTTCCTGTGGTGTCCAGTTTTCAGTTGATGGAAAAAGTGTCAGATGGAAGCAGTGGAAAGTTGCAAGGTGGTGCAATTTTCGTTCTACAACTTGTGTGACAAAATGGACGATTCCAACATGTTCAAATATGAATGTTTATGCTAGGAATGGTCCTCTTTCACACCCAAACATGCGGAATCACTCCGAGCTACGTTCAACCGGATTGATCCCTTAAGGGTCCAAAGAGAAAAATGGCTACAAACTTCAGCACGAGGTTACTCGGACACTGTGATACTTAGAAACTTATCATCTAATCCTATGGGATTAAGTTGGGCCTATCTACAATAACCTCTCTCAGTTTTTGTTATCTCAGAGTGGTTTTCCCGTGGTGTCCAGTTTTCAGTTGATGGAAAAAGTGTCAAATGGAAGCAGTGGAAAGTTGCAAGGTGGTGCAATTTTCGTTCTACAACTCATGTGACCAAATGGACTATTCCAACATATTCAAATAGACATGTTTACACTAGGAATGGTCCTCTTTCATACCCAAACACCTGAAGTCGCTACGACTCGTTCAACTTAGGATCAATCCCTTAAGAGATTAAAGGGAAAAAATGGGTGCAAGCACCGACTTGAAATTTGCTCAAACAAGTGATGGCAGAAACTTCTCGTCTAATCCTATGGGATCATGTTTGAGCCCTTATACAATAACCTCTCCGGTTTTGGTTATCTTAGAGTGGTTTCCACAATGAATTCATCTGGATTTTTTAGTTGATGGAAAAAGTGTCAAATGGAAGCTGATGGAAAGTTGTGGGTGGTGCAATTTTGTTGCGCAGCATTAGCGACTAAATGGAACGTTTCCAATGTGTTCAAATGGAATTTTTATGCTAGGCATGGTCCTCTTTCACACACCTAAACACGAATTGCTCAGAGCTACGTTCATTCAGGTCACTTCAGGGTCCAAAGAAGGGCAAAATGGAGTTGCAAACTTGACATGAGGTTACTTGGACACCATGATGCTTAGAAAATTATTATCTAATCCTATGGGATCACGTTGGGCCCCTGTACAATAACCTCTCTTGGTTTTTGTTATCCTGTAGTGGTTTTCCTGTGGTGTCCAGTTTTGAGTTGATGGAAAAAGTGTTAAATGGAAGCGGTGAGTTTTAAGGTGGTGCAATTTTCGTTACGCAACTCATGATGGCAGTACGTTCCAGCAGCATTCAAATAGGCATGTTTTACACTTTCGGGTAGTGCTCTTTTTGCTTTTAAACCACGGCGAATAAACTCGAGAGATGCGTTCAACTAGGTGATGTCCTTAAGGGGACTTTGATTGTGAGTATGTTGAAATAGGCCATTCTTTCACTATTGTTGGTAAAATGCGCACCGTTGATATGGGCTTTGATGTAACTTGAATTGTGGTAGTTTGAATGGAGCTGTTGAGTGGTTGGCAATCTTTGTATTGCATCAGCTTGTGCCTGTTGTGCTTTGTTCGATTTTTCCAAGCATCCATAACGTTGAAAACACTTATTTTAGGCTTTTAGCCATAGCAACAAGGCAATGGCGTTTGATAAATGCTTTTGATAAACATGTATGAAAATGTGTTGAGCATAGACAAGGCAGTGAATCTTTGAAAAAATGCCTCAAAGAAATGTGGTTTCATGGTGATGGAATGGCATGATGAATGCCATGACAAACAGAGAATGCTATGAATTTGTCATGGCATTCCATCACCGATAAGACCACATTTCTTTGAGCCTAAGCAGTTCTTTGCCTTTTCTAATACTATTAGCAATAATTATGCTTTGATGGAATTTTCCAAGAAGAAGCATCCATGTAGCTTTTTTGGAAGCACCTATTTTAGGCTTTCAACCATAGCAACAAGAAAGTGAACTGTTTGATATTCCACCACCATGAGACCACATTTCTTTGACGCATCTTTTTCAAATAGTTCATTCCCTTATCTATGCTATTGCTTACTATTATGCTTTGATAGATTTTTTCTAAGCATCCATTGCTTGTTCGAAAGCACCTGTTTTAGGCTTTTAGTCATAGCAGCAAGGCAATGAACTATTTGATAAAATGCTTTGATAGACATGTATGAAAAATGTGTTAGCATAGACAAGGCAGTGAACTCTTTGAAAAAATGCCTCAAAGAAATGAGGTCTCATTGTGATGGAATGCCACAAAAATCAAATATTTTTTATTGTCATGGCATTCCATCAAGTCATGAGACCTCATTTCTTTGAGGCATTTTTTCAAAGAGTTCACTACCTTGTCTATTATATTGCTTACTATTATGCTTTTGATAGATTTTTTCCAAGCATGTATAGCTTGTTCAAAAGCACTTCTTTTAGGCTTTCAGCCATAGCAACAAGGCAACACTTGAACTATTTGACAAAATGCTTTGGTAGACATCTATCAAAAATGTGGTAGTATAGACAAGGCAGTGAATTGTTTGAAAAAATGCCTCAAAGAAATGTGGTCTCATATAATGCCATGACAAGCAAATGCAATTGGTAGCTGCTCCTAATTATTAGCTATGCAATATGACATAATTGCATAACTGCTTAGGTTGACTTTGTAAAAACTATATTGTAATTGAAATTTTGTCATCTATCAACATCTAGTTATTAGTTATGCAATGTGAAGCAATGCTTTGAGTTTGAAAGATGTGCAATGCAATGTAATCCAATGTTATGAATATAAACTACAAAATTATAAATTAAAGTTCAAACATAAAAATGTCAAGTGTTTACAATCGGCCATTATTGATCATTGATCAATCTGAAAAGTGTGAACATTTTTCTGTGTGGAAGGAAAACAAGAAAACAGTGGTTCAAAAATGAGGAATTTATCTTCTACACCAAATGAGAAATATTCACAATATGTGCTTGGAAGGAATAAGTCCATAAGATCGAGTATGCAAGAACCGAGAATTGCAAAATTGGCTTACGTTTGACTTCCAAACACAAATTTTCACACTTTTCGATGTTCCAACATAAGTCAAAAAGTATATGTGCGTAAGTTGTAAAGTATACACTTGAATACATGTAACTCATCTATTGAACCATGAATTTATAATGCAAATATGGACACTATCGATAAAAAAGATTTGTATTAATCAAATAGCCATGTACGCATGTACATCAATATATGTCAATATAAGTATAAAATATAGTTACAAAAAAGCCATATAGGCTTACGAGAATGCCATATAGGCATACAATGTCAAATATATCGAATACAAAATATGTACAAAATTTCCATGTAGGCATACAACAAAGAGCTCTACATTCAAAATTCATTTCTCTCCATGCTCTGGTTCAAATACAATTTTCTTTCCCTTTCCTGGGCAACCCGATGGTGATAAATCTATCACCCGTTTCTGTTGAGGAGTGCTCCTGCTGCTCCTTCTAGGGTTTAGCTCTTGGTCAAGTTTCAACTGTTACAATAAGAATTACATACATTAATATATAAAAATTACATTATAAAAATTAATATATTTAACAAAATTTAATCACTTACAGCCATCTGACGATCACTCTCCTCGATGGAAATATTTGCACGCCGATGCTCAGGTGTGCTCGAGCCCTGTATAAACCATCCGAATAGGAATTAAATTACAAATCAATAATGGTTTGATTTTTCACTAGAACTAGTTCATCTATAACAACGAATGTAAATTGAAATTTAGTAATTTGCCTCATACCTCCCCTATCAGAGCCATCGAGGATTTATTGCAGTAGAAACACTGATATCCATTGCCCTTGTTATGTTTGTCGGTGTTTCTCTCACCAACATCTAAAAATAAAACAACAAATTATTCAATCACAAAATAGTTATCGAATTTGAAGTAATGCTTTGAGTTTGAATGATGTGTAATGCAACGTAACCAACAATATGATTATCAATTTTTTAAAAAGCAATAACCTAGGACAATCACATTGAAAAACAAAAGACCCTTTAGGAAAAATTTTAAGTGAAAAAGTGTCAAAACACAATGTAAAATATGACAACCAATATGAGAAGAAGAGATGATCTAGTCAAAAGGAGCTTTGATAGTAGCCAACTGAGTTAAGTATGACAAATCTAAGTATCATTGTTGCAAGGAATGGAGTAAGAGCTAAATAAAGATACAGCGACAATAAAAAATGATGGAGGTAACTTGTCAAGGGCCTATTCTTCAAAACCCTTATTAAACGCTTGTCATAGTTTAAGATATGCAATAAATGTTTGACAATGGAATTAACCTTTTGAGGATGATAGTGATTAAATTGAGGTCTCCTTTTACCATGAAAAGACTAAATATTCTTTCTTTGGCCTATCATTATGATTTTTAAGTTTCCTCGCTTGAGTTAAATATAATAGTCAAGTGTTTATACCAAAGATGATAGAGAAAATAATCATGAAAAGGAGAATATGATGGTGATCAATGAAGGGGCAATGGCACATTTGACAGTCGAAAGAGTAGAGGAATGCATAGTGAACATCATGGTACAACTTATGATATAAATTAAGCCACATGGTTGATGTGCTTTGAATCCTTGC
Source organism: Sequoia sempervirens (assembly GCA_007258455.2). Lineage (NCBI taxonomy): Eukaryota > Viridiplantae > Streptophyta > Pinopsida > Cupressales > Cupressaceae > Sequoia > Sequoia sempervirens. Next base: position 26,065 of record VDFB02096413.1, on the reverse strand, counting down.
ATCTAAAGGAAATTTTCTTAACATAAATCGCTAGGGAATTTCAATGTTGCCATTGTAGTTGGTATTAAAGGCGTTGCGAAGCATTGAAAATTATCATATATAAAATTCCCTCCATCTTGTTGATTGGCTTGCTGGACACTCTTGATGGTGGAAACGATCTAGTATGATTGCCTCTTCTACATTAGGGTTCATATCCTTGATCGACTCTTCGAGATTATAGAATCAAAATCACTAGCTTCCATGTTCAAAATTCCCAACCAACATCTTTAATAAATTTATCTAGATCATCAGTAATAGTCTTACAAATTGGTTGCTAGTTCAAGTTCATTCTACTTTCATAATAATTTATATCCATGGAGTTCATCCATTCCTTGATGCCATCAAGTGAAGATGTTTGAGGAATGGCGTACATATGGAGTACATCTCGCTTGAATTATTTGAAAAAAATAGCCATATCAAATCTATTTTTCCCAAGTCCTACTCTCTCAAGGTTAAAAATCTCAGTCTCACTAATAGTGATTACTAAGAAAGGTAATTCCACCAACTCTACCAAAAAATTTACCATAGGAACAATAAAAGCAGAGGATTTGAAAGGAACTCCATGAAAACCAAGCTCTCTAAATGGTATATAAAACTCTAGTTCAAAATATTTTAGATGAGGTTGCTCCCATAGCTCTCTTACTCGCTTGACAAATAATTGAAACTATGTATTGATTTTATTTTTCCTGTTCCTCTCTTGTTGTTCTTCCTTAATTTCATTGGTGCAGGAGCACCTAGGAAGCAATAGAGAGTACACTAGGAAAAATGTGGAAGTATAGAATGAGTTTATGACTTAGATGTATGCCTTCAGGAATTTTTGTGGTTGGAATGATTTTTTCTAATAAGGTCATGTTGACCATGGGTGAGAAACAAAAAGGTTCTAGTCCAAAGTTTAGGAATGGAGGTTTTTGCAATTATTGACAATTTTTGCAAAAACATGCTCCTTTTGTGTTTGAGCGGCCAAGAAGGGCCCATTGACAAAATAACTATTGGGAAAGCATATTTAAAGGTTTCCTCAACCTTTGTGCAAGGTTGAAAGTATGTTTGTACGGATTGTTTTGTTGGAAATTGAAGGAAAATAGTTTTTTGAGTGAAATTTTCTATTTTTTGGTCTAAAAGAAGGCTCTAATGGATTAAATCTGGTTCTGTGTTGTGTGTAGGATTTAGAATAAATCTAGTACAAGTTTTTTGTAGCCTTTAGATAGTTCTTTCAATCATTTTCTTGTCTCTTTGTAAATATTTTGGTTTCTTTGTGCTTGCTGGCCTAAAACAGGCAGTGTTGAGTAAATGGGGTGCTAGAGCACTTTTCCACCATACAAACCATACAGCCTTTTGGAAACAGTGCCTAGACACCATGCTTGTACATATGTTAGTTGGTAGGTTTTGTTTGATTGCAGGAGTTTCTAGCAAAGTGATGCCCTAGGCGAGCCAGTGCAGGTTCGGCTAGGAAAAACTTGTTGTGCAGGTCACAAATCTTGTAGGGGTGCTAAGCCATTGAGGATTTTCTTCTTGGAGGAGGTAGGGTGGTGTGTTACCTTGTTACTACATGAAGGAGGAGGCTCCATCTGTCCATTTGGTGTGTAAAAAAATTGGAAGTTTGCTAACTATCAAGGGAAGGCTTAAAACCCTAGTTTTTTCTCCATTTCATGTTTAAGCTTTGTACAGACAATGGAAGGCTAAGACCTCAAGAATCTTTTAGTGTTTTCTATGTGAACCAAGAACCTTGGAAAAAGAGTGGGAAGTCCTTTTGAGATTTGTGAGTTCTAACCTATTTTGTAGGTGAAGGAGACCTAATAGGGGCTCAAGGGCTACTAGCTTTTCAAACCCTAGCTAAAGGATTGGTGAGAGCGATGGGAAGTTGAAGTATTGGAGGTTGTTCAAACACCTTTGGAGGACATTTTGAATCCTTTTAAGACTTATCACTACCCCTACAAGAGTTGATGGAGTGTTGAGGAAGATTGGTCTTTAGTATAGTGTAAAGGCTAAGGAAGAGTTGTGGCAATGAACCAAGGTGGACTTGGTGGTTGGAGTTTGTGATAGAAGAGGGTTTGGTCAGACAAACCAGGGGTACCTAGTCATGAGTAGGGACCTATAGGTTAGATTGGCGAAGCAAAGCACCAAGGAAGTCTTACAAGGAAAGGCCTAGAGTAGGAATTAGTGATTGATTCCTCCAACCCCTCTCCCTATCAGATTGGTATCAGAGCAAGCAAAAGATTTGGGATTGATCTTGTATGTCAAAGACAGAGTCTAGTGGTTCTAGTATCATGGTGACAAATGCTGAGTTTGCCAAGAGGGTTGAAGAAACAGAGGAAGACAATAGGGTATTGAGAGAGAAGTTAGACCAACTTGAGCAAGCACTGAATGTTATGAGGTTTGATGGAAGAATAGCAAAAGAAGAAGAGGTTGCAGAGGAGGATATAATCCCTGAACCTGACCCTATATTGAAGGAGGATCCCTTCTTGAAAGAATTGAAGGCTTTGAGTGGAAAAGCACTTGAAGGAGTACCACTGTTTAGTGGAAAGATGGAGACTGATTTAGTTATGGATTGGATAGAGGGAATGGAAAACCATTTTGAGTGTGATGGAGTCACTAAAGCACAGAAGGTAAAGGTGGATAAATCAAGACTAAGAGGTTCTGCCTTAACTTGGTGGAAATTCATTCAGACAGAGAGGGAGAAGGAAGGCAAGCAACCTATCTCTACTTGGAAGGGAACGATTGCCAAGGTGAAAGAAGCATACCTACCTGAAGACTATGAAATTCAATTGCATAAGAGGAGATAGAGTTTGAGGCAAAGAGATTAGGATGTGAGTTCTTATACTGAGGAGTTTCAAAGACTTTGCATGAGGTCCAATGTCACAGAGGATGAAAGTATCAAGGTGGCAAGGTATCTCAATGGTTTGAAGTGGAACATTCAAGAGGAGATGGTTCTCTTAAGCCCTAAAATAGTGCACCAATTTTATCAATTGGCATTAAAGATTGAAGAGAGGAGTAAGAGGAAGCAAGATCAGACTTCTAAGGGTAGAGGCAAAGGCAGAGATCAAAGAGATCGAATAGGACAATGTGGTGGCTACCAAGGTAGAGGCAATGACCAAAGAAACCAAGGAGAGTCAAAAATCACAGAGCATGGAGGTGAAACATCTACAAGAGGTGGATATAACAGGGGTAGAGGACCTCAAGGAGGTTCAAATAGAGGAAGAGGAGCAGGAAGGAGAAATTCTTATTTTGCAAACATGAAGTGTTACCATTGTAATCAAATAGGTCATCCTGCTTATAGGTGCCTAGAGAAAGCATCTTCATCAAGCAATGAAAAGAGAGTGGCTTATGCACAAGAGGACACCATGAGTCCTAAGGCATCTGAGGTTAGTCATATTGAATATGAGGTAGGAGAGAATCTGATGTTCAACAGGGTTCTGATGAGACAACCGGTTAAAGAGGAACCAAAACAGAGGAGGGCTCTATTTAGAGTAAGGTGCAAGATACTTGGAAAAGTGTGCAAGGTCATAGTAGATTTAGGTTCAACAGACAATATCATATAAGAGGAGGTAGTAATGAAACTGAAATTAGAGAAGTCACCTCATACTAACCCCTACAAGGTCACTTGGCTAAACAAAGGGCAGAGTGTTTTAGTAAATGAGCAGGTAATAGTGGAGTTTTCCATTGGAGGATACAAAGATAATCTGATTTGTGATGTATTACCCATGGATGCATGCCATCTTCTACTAGGCAGACCATGGCAATTTGACAGAGGTGCCATATATGATGGGAGAGAGAATACAATCTCATTCAAGAAAGATGGGAAGACTTTTAAGTTGCAGTCACTATCAAAAGAAGAAGAGGGACAGTCAAAGGCACCAAACATCATGTTGAGTAGTGGGAAGGAGTTCCTTAACAATCTACATCAAGGAGGTGACGTATATGTGGTTTTAATGCAGTCAAAAGATGAAGAAGAGACTAAAAAGACAGTCATACCAGAATCAGTCCAAAAGCTGCTAGAAAAGTATAAGGATATTGTTAGTGATGGTACACCTGCAAATTTTCCTCCAAAGAGAGCTATAAGTCATCAAATTGACTTCATACCTGGAGCTTCATTACCTAACAAAGCAGCATACAAGCTTACACCAGATCATAATCTTGAGGTAGCTAGGCAAGTGAAGGAGTTGTTGGATCAAGGCTTGATTCAAAAGAGTATTAGCCCTTGTGCAGTACCAGTGGTCTTAGCAACCAAGAAATGAGGTAAGTGGAGACTTTGCACTGACTCTAGAGCAATAAATAGGATCACAATTAGGTATAGGTTCCCTATTCCTAGAATTGAGGACTTAATGGATTGTCTTGGAAGTGCACAATACTTCATCAAGTTGGATCTCAAGAGTGGGTATCATCAGATCAGAATTAAGGATGGTGATGAGTGGAAGACAACTTTTAAGACAAATGATGGGTTATATGAGTGGAGAGTGATGCCATTTGGTCTCTCCAATGCCCCTAGCACATTCATGAGGCTCATGAATGAAGTGCTTAAGGACTTTACAGGATATTTGTGGTAGTGTACCTTGATGACATCCTCATATACAACAAGACAATAGAAGAGCATTTGAAACATGTGGAGCAAGTTCTTAGAAGGTTGCAAGAAGAGAAGTTGGCAATCAATCTAGAGAAGTGTGAATTCTTTAAGCAAGAGCTAGTCTATTTGGGTTTTGTATTGTCCAAAGGATCATTGAAGATGGATCCAAGCAAGGTGGAAGCCATCCTAAACTGGCCTACACCAACCACAGGGACTGAGGTAAGAAGTTTCCATGGATTGGCTCAATTTTATAGGAAATTCATAAGGAGTTTTAGTGGTATATGTGCACCAGTCTTAGATACAATCAAGGGTGGTTTAAAAACTAAGTTTGTGTGGACTCAAGAAGCTGAGAAAGGGTTTGAAAAATTGAAACAAGAGGTGGCAACTCAAACAATTCTCTTATTACCTAGCTTTGACAAGTTGTTCACTATGGAATGTGATGCAAGTGGAGTGGCAGTAGGAGGAGTGCTTAGTCAAGAGGGAAGGTCTATCACCTTCTTTAGTGAGAAGCTCAATGAAGCAAAGAATAATTATTCAACCTATGACTTAGAACTTTATGCTTTGGTTTAGTCACTTAGGAAATGGAGGCACTATCTTCTACCCAAGGAGTTTGTAGTCTTTACTGACAATCAGGCACTCAGTTTTACCAACACTCAAGAGAAGTTGAGTAATAGGCATTTGAAATGGATGGAATACATCCAAGCTTTTACCTTCACCATCAAACACAAGAAGGGACAACTAAAAAAAGTGGCAGATGCATTGAGCAGGAGATTTTCGACAGTCCAAGAGATACAAATCAAGAGCATTGGCATAGAGAGTTTCAAGGATCTATATGGAGATGATGAAGACTTTTCAGAGGCCTATAAGGTATGTTCTAACTTTGAGAACCATTTCCATAGCTAATACTCTAAATATACTTTGCAAAATGGGTTATTGTTTAAGGGAAATCAGTTAAGTGTCCCAAGAGGTTCAATGAGGGAAAATTTGATTAGAAAACATCATTCCAACCACAAAAATGCCTGAAGTAATACACCTAAGTCATAAACTCATTCTATACTTCCACATTTTGCCTAGTGTGCTCTCTATGGGGTTAGAGGAATCAATCACTGATTCCTACTCTAGGCCTTTCCTCGTAAGATCTCCTTGGTGCTTTGCTTCACCAATCTAACCTATAGGTCCCTACTCATGACTAGGTGCCCCTGGTTTTTCTGACCAACCCCTCTTCTATCATTCATCAAGATCATACATTGACCTTCTTGCCCCTCCTAAAGTTTGGACCACATCCATTACCTCCACATAAAATTGGACATCCTTGGTCTTCATGGTTCCCATCTTGTGATATGGTTATGCAAATGAAAATGAAGAAAAGTAATCATCTCCTTATCCATTGGCTGGAAGAATGCATGCTTAATGTTTTGATACATGATATCAGCTCTCTCTTCTACTCTCATGGTTGAATATCAAAATCCAGTATGGTGGGCCTCTAGAGTTATAGTCATATTTCTTCCTCTTCCACCAAATGTTGTCCTAATCCACATCTCTGCTAGCCTAATTGGCTTTGTTTTTGAAAGCTAAAGTTTCTCTTGAGTCACCAATGTAGCTCTCTCTACCTTTCCAAAATCTTTCATTGCTACAGATCGTCTTTGGGATTTAGTCATTTGTACCACATGGTTGATATGCTTTGAATCCTTGCATCTAAGGGGTTTAAATCCTTAGGGGCCTTAGATGAGAAAAAGAAGCAATGTTTTTCTTTTCTTTTTATGTGAGGACCTAGTAGTGAGATAAAAGAGGACTGTATAGAAAAATGAAAAAAGAAGACATAAAAATTCATGGACCATACTATATCACCTACATGCTAGCTAACAAGGACATGAATGTAGTAGATTTAGGTATGATAGGGGTATTGCAAGGTATATTTGAGGAATATATAAGAATGTAGAAGAATTCAATGGATCAAATTAGTGTCAAATGTTTTCCTAAAAGATCTCCCACACCCTATTAGGGAATTTAATCATTTCTAAGCATTTTCCACATCCTATGGGAAAGTTTGAGGAGGCTCCAATAGTTGAGAGTTTAATGAGTACTTATAACTTCTTTCCATGCAATCATGATTAGTTAGAGAACATATAGGGAAACTTGATGAGCTATGCAACAAATGAAGAGAATATAGGGTATTTTGACCTAGTCTTAAGCATCTCCAAGCATCTAGGAGATATTGAAGGAGTCTTGGTTGATAGATAGGGTCGAGGATAGAAGTTTTATTTTTGGTTACATTGACATCATGTAGGACATCCATAGTCTTATTCTTGGTTACATTGACATCACAAAAAATTATATAGGATGGAGTAGAATGTAGCTCTACCTTTGTCAGTTCCATGTTAAATTTTTATTATATATAGCTTGCTAGTGTAGGAATTCTAAGACAAACAATCATGGTAGGACCATTCTTAAAAGATTTCAAATAATAACCTAGTGAACCCATATACTCTTATGACTATATATACACAAATCTAGATTAAACTTAGAATTCATTAACTTTAAGTTCTCTTTATTCTATATTACCTCAGTGAAAGTTTGAGCAAATCTACTCACACTCAGAGGTGTTTCTTGAAACCTCCAACAACACCCTATTCAACATCCAAAATCACATATTAAAATACCATTCGTAAAACAATGCTATTAACACATGTAATAAATTTATAATTGTTTACTAACTTTACATACCCCACTGATAGGTGTACTGCAAAAATAAGTAGATTGATGGTGTACCCAGGGTCAACACTGTGACCTTGCAATTTTATTAAAATAATAAAACTAAATTAGTTAATCTTGCATTTCACAATAAAATTTAATAAACTAAATTCAATGAACATGTTGAATTTTACCTGACTGTCAATACCATATGCATCATGCAGAATGTCAGCTGCCCTCTCCATCCCCGTAGATGCATACGGATTAGGCTGCGTAGAAGCATATGGATCCTATGTAGCACCCTCCTGAGGGCCGGTAGGGTCATATGAACAAGTGGCTCCACAAGATCGACACACATGGCCTCGAAGGCCACCACCTGAAGACTCCCCTGGATTGCATTGTACAATGGGGCTAGTGTGGTGGATGACACTCCGAGTCAAGGATGTGATTGCCTGCAAAGTCTCTGTCAGCACTCTCCTTTGCAACTACAGGCATCACAATTTTCTCACAAGGCGGCCTAGCGAGAGGTCATCTCCCCATGTCGTGTAGGATCCGACTGTGCATCGGGCCTATCCTGTGCTAACCCCCCACCTTTCCCCTAAAACTCCCTCATATCAAAATATTTCAGGATTTGGTTCAATACAAACTCACAGTATAATTTCCTAAGAAAATATTGGGGACTTCACAGTTATTGCATGGTGGGTAATCAAAGACCATATACCATCTTCATAAAAACGGTTCCTAATCTCTTGGTGGTGGCACCAATGAATAGGAAACCTCTTTGCATTGAGGGTGAGATTTTGATTTGTTTTAGGGTCAGTGAATAGAGAGCACAAATCACCTTTAGTAATCTTTAAATCTTTTACTTGTTTATATGATAATTTGTCTACATAATATGCCCTCGATGTTTGCCTCCTATTTTGCCATCCAGATATTTGTTGGGTAATTGTATCTACATTTTTTAACAAATCCTTCAATGAATTTGCTAGATGTATTCTTTCTGTGGTTGAAGAATTTTGATCACTCAACCTACTAATAAGATCCTCAACTTCTTTTCTATTGTTTTCAATTTCACTCCTCAAATTTTCTTGAGTGCCAGGAGGGTATTGAGAGAATGGCGGGGGAGGTTGATTTTGTTGTTGAGGCTGATTTGGTTGAGGATTTTCCTCCTCTTGTTGAGGATTTCCTACAAATTAAAAAAGAGAAAACATTCATTTCTAAACTAAAACAATCAAAATCAATTTAAAACTAAAAAATTCAAAACAAATACCAAACAATACTTACCTCTTGCATCTCTTCATCGTCATGGCACCATATTTGTGAAGAAATTCAATTGCTATTGATGAATTTTGAAGAAATCACCTCTCCAAGAACGCGAGCGCGTAAAATAGGGTTTTTGGCTGTGGGTGGAGCTAAAACACAGAAAAAACCAAATGAGAAATGATATTTGGATTCACTTTTGTTTTTGCTTTTAAAAAAACATAACGCGAACGCATTATAACGTGTTCGTGTTATGGCTTTTTTTTTTTCTTGTTTGGCCACAAAAGTGCGACCATCTTGGTGCACTTACCCATATAAGGAGTAAATGTTTGATTCTTTCTATGTTCAAGCAATTTTGTTTTGGGTCCTAGCTATGCCTTAGCCGAATTTGGTGGATGTACATCATATATCAAATGTGAATTGAGAAGATAGTTGAAAACATTTTTGTTTTGCTATAAGCCAACTTGAAGTACTTAAATATTTGTAGTGGATATATATATGATTTCAGGTAATTCATTTTGTACAATGTAATGGGTGTATGAGTGTGTAGAAGTGTGTAAGTGTGAGCGAAGAGTAGAGAAAATGTGTGTGTGAATACCAGAAGATTAGTTGAGCAAATTTTGCTTGTGCAGATGAGGTTTTTGTGAAGCGAAGTAGAGCAGAGCAGAGCAGAAGTGTAGAATTGGATAGAAGGTCCATAATCAGATTAATGTGCTTAATTGGAACTATAATCTAGCATTTTTAGATGCTATCTTCTCAGTTCAACTTCTTGTTGTAATCCAAACATTTTTTGTAAGGCAGGGAGCCTTCTTTCTTTTGAGCAGTGAGCTCTAGGCAGTGTGCCTGAATGCAAGTGCATTCCCCTTTTGTTCATACTTTTAATAGAGTATAAATTGTGGATTGATCTCCACCATGGTTTTTCCCCTAATAGAGTTTCCACGTAAAAGTCTTGGTGTTATGGTGTTTTGTTTGTTTGCTTCATGTGTTTGCATATTTACTTTTGATGGATTGCTATAAATGGTTTAAGATCTAAAATGAAATTTAATTATTGCTGAACCTTGATTCACGCCCCCCCTCTCAGTGTTCCTTGAGTCCAACAATTGGTATCAAAGCATTGGTTCCTCTACAAAAGTTTAACAGCTTGAGGTGGATCTTGGAATGCAATGGACTCTGGTAGTCTTCAACAACAACTTTTGGTGGCACTTGATGATCTTGATCAATCTAAAGCAAAAATCATGGAATTAAAAGAAAATCTTAGAGATGCTAAAAAATTCATTCAATCATTGAAGGATAAAATCAATGAGTCAAGAGAAAAGAGGAAGGAACTATGTGATTAGCTAAAACAAAAAGAAAGTAAATGTTTGGAAGATGTTCACCTAAATTAGACCTTAAAAGAAATAATTGAAGAATGTGAAAAGCTTGCTAGAGAGAATTCCACTCTAAAGCTTGAGATGGAATCTATCGTGATGAAGCTAACTGAGGAGAATAAAGAAAGAAAGAAGAATGAGGAGAATCTGGCTCAATACTTAAAAGAAAAATCTAAAGAATGCAAGAGTTAATAGTGAATTCATTCAGCTGGAAATTGAACTACAACAATCTAGAAGTAATGAACAAGAACTTGAAAGACAGATAGTTATTCTCAGAGATGAACTCACTACTTGAAATGAATACAAGGAGAAGTTTAGGATTAGTTATGCTAAGATTGATGAGCTGAATAAAGGCTAGAAGGATGAAAATGACAAGAGAGGTCTTGGCTATGAGAAGGGAGAAAGCTCCAAATCTGAACATAAGGATTCCAGACAAAGAAATCAGGTAAATAGAGGCAGAAGGTATCCGACAAGACAAACTAATGCTCATAAATTTAATGGACACTATGCTTTTCCTATAATAAATTTGGTCATATGGTTTCTTAGTGTAGAGGTAAAATGAAATCAAGTGAACCATCATTCTCAGGTCAGTGCTTTAATTGTGATAAGCTTGGTCACAAGTCAAGTGAATGTAGAAATATGATAAACAACTTTCATAGAAATGTCAGATGCTATGCATGCAATAGATTTGGAAATATTTCTAATCAATGCATATCAAAAGGAAATCAATGGAATGAATGGTCTAGATAGAGAAATCATGTGTGTTACAATTGCAACAGATTTGGTCACATTGCTAAATTCTACAGGAACATAAACATGGATAGAAGAGGTCCGCTATACAAAGGCAAAATTTCACAGAAAAATGATAAAGTAAAAGAAAAAGTAATTGTGGAAGAGATAAGAGATCAAATGAAGAAAACATGGGTAAGGAAGAGTTAATCTAATAAAGGAAATAAGCCCACACCAGAAGTAGGTTTTGATAATTCCTCTAGAAATTGATCTTAGGCCATCAACCTGGTGGGAGTTTTTCAAGAAAAATCCTTCAACCCCCTGTTAGGAGTTGGCATCGGAATGTAGGAAATTTTTAGTAGATGTGCCAGTGGTTTACAAGTGTATCAGTGGTCACTTATGCAAAAATTTGTGAAGTGGAAGGTCTACAGAAGAATTTTTCCTTTGTTGTCTGAGAAAGTAGAGTACCCAAAATGCCTAGGAAAAAAAAAATAATGCAACAAAAAGGGTAGGTGTGCGAAGTTATAAAAGGGTATTTGGAACCCTCATTTGTCACTGTGTATTGAAGGAGAATAAAAGGAGAACCTTTGCAGCAGAATTCTAAAGGAATCAAGTCAATTCAATGGTGAATTCATAGGTATTTCAACTATTTATTGAAATCTCACTCAATTTGGTGTTCGGTAGAAACTTGTTCGACACGAAAAGAAAAATGTTGCAAATCAAAGGAACGGTAAATTTGGATGAATATATTAGTGAGAAGAATAGGGATGCGAAAAATTTGTTTCCAACCCATGAATTGAAATGGCTTGAAGGAGTGAAGCACAAAAGTTTGGACATTTGGAGTGAATTTCCATATTTTGACAATGCGGAAGTTGTTAGGTTTATCTTGAATAGAATGAATGATGAGATTCTAAATTTGGATAAACCCTATCCTATTTCAGAAGAGGTGATCAAGAATCTAACTAGTTTGTGCAATGTTGGGGATATTTCGAAAAAGAAGTCGATTCGAAACAAAGAGGTCGAAACCCTAACCAAAGTAACTAGAGATCAGAGGGCTTTGATAATTGTGACAATCAAAGATCTGATAACAAGGTACATTATGAATGAAATTTTGTACAAAATCTTTTTCAGAAACAGGGAAGGTGCAACTTCGGTAGGCACACTTTATAGCTCTCACAAAATGATAATGAAGGATGAAGATTTTGATCCGTGTGGTTTGCTAAAGGATCAATTGATTGAAAATGTGCAACTAACAGAGGCAGATTACCCCTTCAGGTTTGGTACATTGGTCATATGTCTTTTTGATGTATTTTTTGAATTTCTTGCCTCAGGTCAGTAATGTTGTGTGGAAAGAGGATGTACCGGTTTGCAAACAATTTTTTGAACATTCTAATGCTTTGGGAAACTATAAGCAAGAATATGAAAATTTCTTTAAGGAATTGCTAGGGAAGTTTGGAGCAATTATGATTTCTATCCCAGTAAAAGAACCTGAAGTTGGATCTTCTTCCAATGAGATGGAGAGGAAGAAGAGAAAAGCTCTAGAGATTGCTGAGTATACTTCTCTGGCACACAAAACCCCTAAAGTTGAAGGAAAAGGTAAAGAGAAAGAGATTGTGGATATACTAGAAGAGGAATCTGATGAGTAAACTCCCAGAGAAGAACCAAAATTAGTTGAATTGGATATAGTAATAATAGAAGGAAGTGAAGAAGAAGGTGTTTTATTCAAAGCAAAGATACTATAGATTGTTCAGGAGGAAGATGGTATGCAGAAGATTGATGGTATATGGTCTGAGAGACCCTCATATGAGCATAACTTGATCAAAAGTACTCTGAGTACTTACTTTGTGCACAATAAAACCAATTTGGAGAGTTTGAAGAATGTGTTTCTTGAAGAAATGATCAAATGCATAAAGGATGCCATGGTTTTTGAGTCTCAGGACAAGAAAGAGGAAGAGATAATTTTACATCTAAAGGAGCAGTTTAGGCTATCTCTTAGCAAGCTAAAGAGGTAGATGAATGTGTTAAGAAAATGCATAAACACAACAAACAATATCTTCAACTATTACCTACGTTGGCCTCATGCAGTTGGGAAGTACAAAGATAAGTTGGAGCAGATTGAAACTAAGTTGAATAAAATTGGTCATTATTACAATATGTTTCACGATCAGGATGGTGCAATCAGAAAAAAGGATTCAAGAATTGCAGTCTGAACATGCAAATTTTCACTTCACCAGGAACAACCTTGTGGACACCTTTTGGAAACTAAAGGATTTAATTGATTGTAGGCTGGAGCAGCTAATTGAAGTTCTGAGGAAAGGAGAGAAATTAGAGGAAGCTATCACTATTCTAGAATCTCTCGTCCAAATCATCAACCGAACATTAGAAAAAAACAACCTGATCATAACCACTGGAATTGCAGTGGAAGCATGGAAGAAATTTCTTCTGGAAATGAAAGATAAGTACAAGTTAATTTTCTAAGTTGAGCAGTAGTAATTTTTCAAATTTTGATCCAATTTTTGAATGGGGGAGAGAGAATTTTTTTGAGAAGTGGAGTGGTAAATATGTTTTTCATTGATGTTAAAGAGGGAGAGAGCAGTGAAAAATTCCTTATCACTCTAAGGGGGAGTTGTGTTTTGAAAATTTGAAATTGGTACCATAATCATATTGGTTCCGACACTTAGTCATTTTTCACTAAGTGTTACCATCAATTCCAAAGGGGAAGATTATTGGCCTATGGATTCTAGTGTTGTCATTGATGGCAACCTAAGTCATTATTCCAATCCGTAGATCATAATTTGTTCATACCAATAGGCAGAGTGAAGAATAGTGTATTACCAGAAATAAGAGTGGAGAATAGGGCATCCGACTAGTATGTTGATCTGTATGCTTCACAGATTATAATTTTGTGTAGTGGATCTTGGGGAAGTCTATTAGGCATCTATATTATCTTGTTGTCAAGTTTTGTGGTGTCACATTAATCGGTGTATGAGTTATGAGGTCCAGTAAAATGATTTTTTTGTTTATTTGTTCATGTTGGTTGACTCAGTGCATGTGGTGTGTCACATATGTATAAGGAGTAAATGTTTGATTGTTTCTATAAATAGGGAAAAATTCAGATTTAAAATGTTGAAAACAACAAATTAACTAAACCCTATCAAGCACCATGAAGCACAAACTAGAATGAAAATGCAAATAAACTAAGGAAATGCAAACCAATTTTCAAACTAGACTTGATTGACCTCCATGGCTCTTCTCCACTTGCATGAGAATGCAATATTTTGAAGGTTGATTGTTGGAGGAATGTTGGTTGCTCAATTCAGCAGCATAACATAGACATGGAGATGATAGATAATGGATAGAAATGGATGAAAGACTCAAGAATGATTTTGACAGCATAAGGACCCTTGAAGAATCAACCCCCTAAATGGCTTATGAGAGAGTTTATTTATAGGAAATGTCTAATTTGGATTGACGGTTGAGATTGAATGTCAATAAGATGCCTAAATCAATGGCCAAAATTGAAAGTTGTAGTATGGACTAGGGTTAGGTCAAAATTAGGGAAATGACAAGAAATGAATGGCTAAGATTGAATTATAAGATAATTCAATCAAGGGTTGAAATTAAATGAGATGTCAAGAGATAAGATTTGATTTGGAAGATAAGATTGGCACGAACAAAGAGGTGATAGGAGAAATTAAAAATTATTTAATTTAGGTGACCAATGAATAATTAAATAATTAAAATAATTATTTAATTATAGAAGAATATGACAAAAGTAATTATTTTAAATTAAATAATGATTTAATTCAAAATTCAAGAGAGTGGACCAAATTAAATAAATAAAATTTATTTAATTTATGAGAGAAGAGGCTAATGAATAATTAAATAATTAAAATAATTATTTAATTATAGTGGATAGTGGACAAAAATTAAATAAATAAGAATTTATTTAATTTTAGAAAGAAGAGGACTTAATTAGTGACGCAATTAAATAAATAAAATTTATTTATTTAATCAAGCAAGAAATAAAAGTAGGAATGAATTAATTAAATAATTAAAATTATTTAATTAATAAAAGACATGACTTTAGAAAATAATTAAATAATTAAAAATTATTTAATTATCATTGTGTTCACTTAGATTTAATTCTCATGCAGGTGGAGAAGAGCCATGGAGGTCAATCAAGTCTAGTTTGAAAATTGGTTTGCATTTCCTTTGTTTATTTGCATTTTCATTCTAGTTTGTGCTTCATGGTGCTTGATAGGGTATAGTTAATTTGTTGTTTTCAATACATTTAAATTTGAATTTTTCCCTATTTACAGTTTCTATGTTTTTAGAATTTTTTTTTGGGTCCTAGCTATGCCTTAGCTGAATTTGGTGGATGCACATCATATATCAAATGTGAATTGAGCCAACAGTTAAAAAACATTTTTGTTTTGTTGTAAGCCAACTTAAAGTGCTTAAATCTTTGTAGCAGATATATACATGAGTTCAGGTAATTCATTTTGTACGATGGAATGGGTGTATGAGTGTGTAGAAGTGTGTAAGTGTGAGAGAAGAGCAGAGCAGATGTGTGTGCGAATATCAAAAGATTATTTGAGTGAATTTTGCTTGTGCAGATGAGGTTTTTGTGAAGTGAAGTAGAGCAAAAGTGTAGAATTGGACAGAAGGTCCAAAATCAAATTAATGTGCTTAATTGGAACTGTAATCTAGAATTTGCAGATGCTATCTTCTCAGTTCAACTTCTTGTAATCCAAACATTTTTGTAAGGTAGTGAGCCTTCTTTCTTTTGAGCAGTGAGTTCTAGGCACTGTGCCTAAATGCAAGTGCATTCCCCTTTTGTTCATACTTTTAATAGAGTATAAATTGTGGATTACCTCCACCGTGGTTTTTCCCCTAATAGGGTTTCCACGTAAAATTCTTGGTGTTATGGTGTTTTGTTTGTTTGCTTCATGTGTTTGCATCTTTACTTTTGATGGAATGATGTAAATGGTTTAAGATCTGAAATGAAATTTAATTATTGTTGAACACTAATTCACCCCCCCTCTCAGTGTTCCTTGAGTCCAACAGATTGATTAAGATGCCAAAAATGATTGATTCCATAAGGCATAATAATGATAGGATTGATGAAATTGTTGATGATTTATTGACAAAAGATATGAGGATTGGATAATTTTTTACAGCTAGGCTGAAATATGATTTGCATGATAAAATTCAAGGTTGCAAAGGGACATGATGACATGGATTTTGATAATCTAGGAGATATGGAATGGAAGAAAGAAAGGATAAAAAATAATAAATGGGATGATCAAGATCAACTAGATAACATACATACACAAGGCCCAAGTATTTTTGCCCCTATTCCTCATCAAGACCAAGGATGAGAAGAAAGGATGTATCTAGTAAGAATGATGGAATATGGATAAGACGAAAGATATGGTATGAAAGATATGGATAAAGCATATCTAGGATAAGATATATGATGTTTAAGAAGATCCTTAACTTTGTTAAGATCAAAGGTGGAAATGTGGAAGATAGTATATGCATGATAGGAAGATGGAAGGACTTAAGCATCAAGTTTCATGACTTAATATCCCTTTAATAAACCATGGCAAATGGGAATTAGACTCATAAATGTTGACCTATTAAAGGTATGATGGAAGAATGTATAGAATTATGCAAAGGTTTGGATTAAAGGAGGATAATGGGGGATGCATGTTGGATAATGGATGGGAGATTGGAAAGCTTGTTGTTGGATAGATGGAAGGGATGGAAAAATCAACATTGGCACACACCTTGAAGGGTGGTGGGGTGATGGAGGAAAAATGGATTTGGAAGGTGATAGGTTTTTAGATGGAAGATTGGAGGAAGCTTTTGGATTAGCAGATTTGGATGCCAAATTGGATTTTATTGCTTCTATCAGACTTTTAGGAATCCACATGATTTTTTATTTTGATATTTTCTTTGTGGGCCTTTCTGGCCTTTGAGTTTTTTCTCTTGGATTTATGGACCTTTGTGGTCTTGGGAATTTTTCTTTTTGCTTTGATGGGCCTTTGTGGCCTTTTGAAATTTCCTTTTGATTTATGGACCTTTGTGGTCTTGGAAGTTTTTCTCTTTGCTTTGATGGGCCTTTGTGGCCTTTTTGATTTTTCTTTTGATTTTGGATCAAATTTTATTTTATTTTTGCATGTCTCTTCGAGGAGACATGTTGATCCTTTGATACATGTGAATTTTGATATGGAAGCTTTTGACATTTGGCACCCAAATTGCTTCCAAGAGCAATATGAGAGATGGATGGAGATGGATGGTATGGAGGTATCATGGATGAGTTGCTGAAGGTAGAATTTTGAAAGGGCATCAAGGATGTATGCCTTTGTTGTTCTTGAGGAATAGGATATGGACCTAGGATAGATGAAAGGTTTGATGAACTAGGATGAGGATCTAGGATAGATGGAAGGTTTGGTGGATTAGGATGAGGACCTAAGATAGATGGTAGGTTTGATGGATTAGGAAACTTAGGTGTATAACCAAGGCCATGATAATATGGATTTTGTTGGACAGAAAGGGGTTCTAGAGTACCTTTTTCATGAAGGCCTAATCCTTTGCCTTTTTAGTTCATACTTTGACACATTTTTTTACCAATGGGATATGTGTTGTTTGTCAAACAAGATGCAAGCCCATTTTGGGGAGGATATGATATGGATGAAAGGATAGGTGTCAGAAGTAAACCAGATCAAATAAAGGTGAAGGATCCCAATTTGTAGGTGTGTGGTTCATGGATAGCTTGTATAGGTGTGATAGGCTCTTGACATGGGGATGATGGGATGTTTTGATCTTGAATTGGAAAAGGATCACGAGGTGTAGGAGATGGAGTATCTTGCTATTTATTAGGTGTGTAATCATCATGAAGTGGTATGGAAGGAATATCTTGATCTTAATGAGGAAAGGAATCATGAGATTTTATGGAAAGCATCTTGATCATCAGATGGTAGGACATCATTAGATAGGATGGAAGAACTATCATGCTCTTGGGATGCAATAAAATCATGAGATGGTATGGATTCATTAGATATGGTGGAAGGAGGACTTGGAAGAATACTTTTCTCTTGAGATAGAAATGAATCATTGTGGATGAAAAGTGAAAGGAGGGGATCATTATAGAATTCTTGAGAGATGGGGTCTTGGTAAAATATTGGAAGAACTTGTGGAATTTTGATATCATCGGATGAAGTGGAAATAATGCTTTGATCTTGATGTGTAAAGGAGTCTATCCTAGCATGGTTTGGACTGAAAGATTGATAGGAATCATTGGATGTAGAAGATATGATTGAAGAAGGTGGTTGGATGGAATTATTAACTTGGGTGAAAGAATCATGAGGTATATTTTCACTTATGGGAGATGAAGATAGATGCATGACATGGTAAGATTGTTCAATATCCTTTGTATTTGAAGACTTTGATTTGGGTTTCTCATTTAAATTTTTTAAGAATTAAAAAAAATTGAATTTGGATGATGTAGTGGTTGGTGGAGAAGGTGTCATGTCCATATTTCTGTTAGAGGAATAAGAACAAATGTCTGGCGGCAAATATATTTTTGTGGTTTCTCTAAGTTGTATGTCTTGGAGTTGTTGTTGAAGGTTTTTCATTTGATGAGCTAAAGCATTTAATTGATCCTCATCTATTTTAGGTTGGAAAAATTTGTGAAGGGGGTATTCTTCAGTCTTAGCCATGATGGTTTGATTTTCTAGTTCAAACATACAAACAAATGGTGAATTTAACTCTCTGGTTATGCATTTAATGGATGCACTAAAACAAAGCCTGGATGTGCTAAAATATTGCACAAATGCACTAAAATGGAGAATGAATGCATTGGAAGATTGCATAGATGCACTATAAGATTGCCTAAACATGCTAAAAAAAGGGTCTATGCACTAAAATATGCAGTGTATGTGCTATAACAGAGGGTAAATGCGTTGGAAGATGGCACAAATGCACTATAAGACTGACTGAATGTGCTAAAACAAAGGGTCTATGTGCTAAAATATGTAGTGTATGTGCTAGAAAGAACATGAATGCACTAATCTAGAAAGACTTGGTGTTTTTGGCGACTCTATCTAGTTGTTTGGCTTTGAATTTTGAGAATCTGAGTGTTTCCAAGGATATAATCTTTTTACAAGTGAATTTTGTTTGGTTCCCAACTTGTGAATGATGGAAATTGAGTACTCAAATGGATGATTGTTGAATCAAGGTTTTCACTTCTAGTGTGATTTTTGTTTAAAGTTTGTTTGAAAACACATTGGTAAAACACATCAAGAATGTACAATCCTAAGGCTGTGTAGGACTATATTCACTGGATTCCCACTTAGATTTTACTCCATCCGCGCCTACTTTTAGCAGATGATTAGATGCTTGACCCCACTAGTTCCCCTCCATGACACTCACTTCTCGGGGTAGCCAAACATCAATACCCATGAAACTCCCATGGCATATTTTTCATCTCTACTAAAAGCTGAAAAAATGTGGGACAACTTCAAAACAATCGATCCTACACTAGTGAATAGATTAAAGATTTTGGCCTTGCTGAAACAAAATGTTTTAATATAGGCATTCTGTTCGTTGGCGATCATCCATGCAACAAGAGACCATTTCTTCCCTTCTTGTCAGAATAATCCTCGTGATACTTGAACTTTCCCAAGTACCCACATTTATATCCCGGTTGGAAGTCACTTGGCTTTAGCGTGTTACCGGTTGGGTCGTTCCCTTCGGTGATTAATTTTTCCCACAAAGCAAACCCTCTATGGATAAACAAAAGCAAGCAAACATATCCATAGTTTGATCAATCTTTGTTTGTGTGAACAAAGAGAGAACACATGTGATATACTCAACTCACACTCGCAAATAAAAGTGAATGGGTCTGGCTTTTTGGTCACCTAGTTAAGGGGAGAGAATATGCCTACCATTCATCAAGCACGAAAGACAAGGGGTTCTTTATCCTTTCTAATTAAGCTAGATGACTATCTTAAGCAAAATAAAGTATTTAAATAACTCTAGCCCCTATATAAATCATCAGTAGTTTGATAAATTTATCTTTGACCAACGTATTTAGTACAATGGATATCAAATGCTTTTTATTTCACTTAAATGCTCCATTTTCCTCTTAAAAACTCCAATAAATGCTCAAAATGTTAGATGAGATCAATAAATAAGAAGACATGAGGGTTAGATGAATAATTAAGCATAAAAACCCTAAAACTTAGACAAAGTTACAATGTGATTTGACTTTAGGTGTAAAATTGGAAATTTTGACTCCAAAAAAATTTAGAAACACCTACACCATTACATATCTTATGAAATTATACCCCATTTAAAAAAAAAAACTCTGAAAAAGACCTCCGTATGACCAAGATACGACCATTTTAAGATTGACTATAAAAGCGCTGAAACAATCATCCTATGCGCTAAAAGACTTCATGGATGTGCTAAAATAGTCCTCAGATGTGTTAAACAAAGTGCCAGATGCACTAAAAGAAGTGTCAGATGCATTAAAATAAGTGATGTATGCGTTGAAAGACTCCCTATATGTGCTAAAATAGTTGATGTATGCACTAAAAGATTGATTGTATGCATCGAAACAAACCCTAGATGCACTGAAAGATTGGTTAGATGCACCGAAACATAAGTCATATGCGCCGAAAGAACTAACGATTGCACTAAAACATCATGTCTAGCTTGTTCACAAGAACTTTTCCAGAAAATTGTTAGAAATGGGGTTGGGCCTCACCGTGGGCGCCATTTTATGTGTGTGTGAAATGTGGGAGTTGCCAATAAATCAAAACAAGCCTTAATGAAACAAATCATATCAAAGATTTGAATAAAATAAACTACTCTATTTTGCAATTAAACAAATATTTTAAGAAAGTCTCATTGTCCTCTATTCTCAAGGATTTTATAAACCATTTGGCTCTTAGATTTTTATGTGCACTATGGTTATTTAAATGACACTTGAGAAATGATATAATATTCAACATGCAAGCCAATTAAGTTCCTACATGAAATTAAATGATAAAAATGATAATGGATATTATGATGAATGGATAATGGTGTTAGATTATACAATGTAAGTGATATGATATGAAGCTAGGATAATTCTACATATGCTCAAATGCTAACTATGAATA
Organism: Sequoia sempervirens; assembly: GCA_007258455.2. NCBI lineage: Eukaryota > Viridiplantae > Streptophyta > Pinopsida > Cupressales > Cupressaceae > Sequoia > Sequoia sempervirens. Next base: position 5,243 of record VDFB02096413.1, on the reverse strand, counting down.
TACTAATCTAAAATGCAACTAAAAATAAAAGTGTGATATAAAATGCAACTATAAAGCAACATATGATTCTACAATGCTAAATATGAAGCTAAACATGATTCTATATGCAACTACAAAGAAAAACATGATTCTAACTATAAGACTCCAGGTGCTCCAATGCTCAAAGCTATTCCTATATGATAACTCTACTCAAATGTGGAATGCAAAATACAATGGCAAAGGGTTGTATTTATAGGATTTTCCAAGCATTTTGTGATGTGGCAAAGATTGATGGTCTAGATTCAAACAAGATGGATGAATGGTGGAGATGAAGAGAATCAAGAAGGTGTTCCCTTGACCAAAGACAACATGCCAAATGGATGGGGAATCAAGTGTGTGAGAAAAAGACCATGTGTTTGAATGCCAAATGGGTGGGAGAATCAAGTGTGTGAGGAATAAGCCATGTGTTTGAAAATAATTCTAATTTAAAAATTAGAATTATTTAATTTCATGTGACCTTGGTGAGATGGCATAAAAATTTGTAGACATGTGCTTGAATTCCTAATCTGGGATTAATGAAACTTAATTAAATAAAACAAACTTATGTCCAAATTCATTTATTTAATTAAATTAGAAGAATATGATTTTAGATTTGAAGAATTTAGAAAATATGAACAATATAAATTAATTGAGAATTTATTTATATGTAGTCGAAATATTAATTAAATAACTAGTATTTAATTAATTAAATGTCTTGACTGATTTTAGGTGTATACAATAACCTATTCAATTTTTTATGTCAAGTTACCTAACTTTGTTTTTATGATTTTTCATTGCCACTTTAGGGCCTAGTTTAGACCCCCATGATCCTGCATTGATCCTGAAGTGACAAAAGGTTCTCTGTGCCTGTCTATCAACTAGTTGGTGTTCTTGGCCTTTGAGATAATGGCTAGTAGCATGCAAAATTCAAATCTTGCATGTGGTGTCAAGATAGGACCTGGTTAAGGTTCTGATGGTAGCGCATGACATCATGTTCTATTGGTAGCAATATTTTTTTTTTGAACTGGCTTGTTACACATTTCATGTAATTTGAATTTAGGGCACCTTATGTCATCCTGGTTGTTTGTGGATCCTTGGCCGATATGGAAGAGTGTTAATACTATGTCATGTGTATATTTCTTTGTTGCTCAGATGCACAATGTGAAGCATACCAAGTAAAATTACACTGGTGTGAAGAAAATTTGGTTGTAGGTGTAATCCCAGTTTGTGTGGTATCATTAGAAGATCATATGAAGAGTAGAAGAGTGTTTGAGGTAGATTTGGCACATGTATGAGGTGTGTTATGCTATATTTTAGATCCACAAGCTTTATCTATGTATTGTGGTAGGACTAGTGTTCTACTTGTATCTAGCTGATGCTTAGTTCATTATATTAGGGATCAATGTCTCCACTAGGTGGGTGCATACAAATACATTAGGGGACTAGTTTCTTCGATATACTAATTCACCCCCTCCCCCCCTCTCAATAGATTGTGTTCCCTTCACATTAATCAATTTTAAGATAAGGTTAACATGACTGTAGATCATCCTTCAAAGATTAGTGGATGAACTAGGATTCTTAATAAGAGGATAAAGAAAGCAAGATATGTGCAAAGAGACATGATTTATATATGCACATAAAATTTTAAATGACATATATAAAAGCATAAAATTCAAAGAGAAAGTGAAAGTGACTCTTCCTAGTCTAATGTATTTTTTCATATATGAATTTATAGAGGGAATGAATTTTCACCTTCTCTTTTAAAATTGAACTATAAATATATGAATATAACACATCTATGAGATTTGCAAACCCTTAAAAACTAATTTGGAATAAAATATTTATATATTTTTATTTTTATGGATTTTTTCAAACACATTTGTTTCCCTATTATTTCATATATAAAATTCAAGAATGTTCAATGAGTTTAATATGTGATCCATATCACTGACGTCCTTATAATTATGACATGTTAAGCATGCTCAACTTAAAAACATTAGTGTTGTGTGAAATTTTAACATCTATCATGCTTATTAGGTTTTGTCCTTATGTTTTAATTATGGGAAACAAGCCAAGTGAGGAATGGTTTTCATCAGATTTGTCCATTCACCAAATGATGTGTGGAACATTTGAAGATAATTTAAGATTATTTTACCCTTTTCTTCTTCGCCTTTTGTTTTGTATTTTCTAATATCAATGATATATTATTATTAGTATATTTACCATGAATTTCTATTCACATAAGGAAGAAATTATAAGTTAGTTTTTATTTTCACATGGTAAATTTATATTTTCACATATGATTCACTATCATGCAAAATAGAATTAAAGTTCTTTGAAACTGGGAAAAACAACATGAATGACTAATCATGCATAATTTTAATTTTGTAAATAATTAGGTTATCATGTAGTTTTAAATTATTTATTTTTAAATCACTAGAAAAATAATGGGTCCATTTTTAGTGGAAGTGTATTTTCTTAGCTTTAAAATAGGTACATGTTTATTTCTTAGAAGGAATACCTATCTTAAAGTGGGTACTTGAAACTCACAACACATATTTTCAATATGGTTTTAGGCTAAAAAAATAGATGGTAACCCAAGTCTTAGCCTTGGACCTATAATTATAAGGTCATGTTAACAAGTGATAAAACTATTATGGCTGATGGATTTTTTTTTTAAAAATTTAAAATTAAAATCATGTATAGATTTCAAATATGTATTTTTTTAGTGATTTAAAATTTTATTATATTTATTAATTAATTTATGAGAAAAGTGGTTCATAAACTTGAAATGTCAAGTATTAGTATTTTTTTTAGACCCCCTATAAACCGAGTGGTGTGACACACCCTACGCCCTCTTGTACCAGAGGCAGTGGCCTTTGGTACCAGAGGGGTGGGGGAGACTAGACCTCGTGACCAACCTCCTACAATAGGAAAGGTTTAGCCAACCATGCTAGGGCCCCAACCCCAAGTATTAGTATTTTTTAATAACTTTTAATTTTTATTTAAAAAAAAAATTATAGACCATTAATGTAGACATCATTCTTTACACAATGAAAAAAATAAATTTATTTATTATTATTTTAGCTTAATTTATGTTTGTTGGGGTCTTTGAAAATAACAATTAGAACCAATAAAAAATTAATTTAAAAAATATCTGGAAATTTTAATAAAAATATCTTGATCAAAATTCACTATAATACACATATTTTCCCTGAAGTAATTAGAAATATAATTTTATTTAGATCAAATTAGCATTATGGATCTAAAAAGTGATTTTGGTGCATCCTATACAAAATTAACTTGTATAATTTAGCTATTAGAATAAATTACATATTTAAAATCATACTCAAAATCTTCCATTTTAGATTATTTTTAGAAGATTTTATGTGTACAAGTGCTACTCCAATTATGAAAAACTTTGATTATCAAGAAAAAATACTTCCACCTTTTGGCAACAAAGTGGACCTAACTTCTTGCATTTACCCTAAAATTTCTAAATTAATGATAAAATTTACCTAATGGTAAATTTGATAATTTCAAGTAGAAATCATGAATATATTTAAAATTAAATTAGAGAGTTTACACTAACAAATAGTGCGTAATTTTATTGTGCTAAAATATGAATGGCTTAATATTCCATACACGATCTCTTGAACAAACCAACCAAAACACTATGCACCAACAAGGATATTTTGATAAACCTTGTAAATTTAATTAATTAAGACTCTTGATGCTAGCCAATTTCAAAGTAAGAGAATTTTGTTAAATTGTTCCAACATGATGTGTCAATACACGCATTGATAGACCGAGCTCTTATAAAAAACATTAAACTATATCATAACCATGTATTATGAGTTGTTACTTTAAAGCTTGGTGTAAGAAGTCTATGAATTACTACCAAGTGAGCCCCATTTTCCCTTATTTAGAAACTAGTTTGAGGCCACTATGAGAAATTTTTAAACATCATTGAGTTTAACAATTAAAGTTTAGTTTTGGCTAATAAAAATAGAATAAATATTTACAATCTTTTGATATAGATGAGGTGTAAAAAATATTATTAACTGTTTAATTATTGAAGAGTAGGAAGTTTGGTGATGGACCAATAAAATTGAGTATGTGAAATCTATAAGACACACAAATATTCAACTTGAAGTACTTTAAATGAACATTTAAGGTCATGACTAGAGATAATTTAGAACATACCGGATAGAATCTTTAACATTTTATTCAAGTAGAACAATTATTTACAATATATTAAAATATTAATTTATTTTTCTAAGCTTAAAAAATTATACAAAACTAGTTACTATAAGTTTTCCGTGCAGTCTATGAAATGGTGTATAATATTTGCTTTTAGTTTTATTTTTTTTGCTTTTTAGTCAACATTTCAAATCACAATCAATGATCCATTGTCAAAAAGAAGAGAACAATCCAAAACATTGAATAAAAAACATACACAATCAAAATAATAAACAATCATATCCAAACACATCAGATCTTACAAAAATTAGTAAATAATCATTTTATTTTTAAAAGCTAAATTTAATATTTAACCATTAAAGTGGATGTTATTTAACCCACCAACTCTCCTTAGGCATCCATTACAACTTACAAAAAAAATATAAAGCTTCAACCATATTAAAACATTTTAGACACTGATAAAGAGCTGCCAAGAGGAGTCCAGAATATTGTAACAGAGACAACATTGAAAGTTATGATTTGAGAGAAAAATGAGGTAGAGAACCTCAAAATTTAGGTTTATGAATGCTCAGCAACATAATCTAGAAGAGTTAAGAACAATTATGGAAGTAAAAACATAGCCACATATTTTTGATTTGCATCATGGTGGGCCGAGCATGAGCCCAGTTGGGTTCCAATACAATCAACTTTAAGTTCTTGAGAAACAAACTTCAAAAGCCTTCATCTTGTACTTCTAGAACACAACATAATGTATTCTATTCGGCCTGGTATTATCATAACCATGCCTTATAATCCTCTGATCCCGTTGTCCTCGCCGGATGACATGCTTTCTATTGACTGTACTCTCTTCAGATACTTGGATCTTCTTACAGGCTGAGAAGAAGGAGGCCATGAAGCCCTTCTGTGGCCCATCAGCCCTAGCAATAACTGTTTCAGGCCTGGGAGATAAATGCCTTGTGGGTATTCTTACTTCTTTAACTGGTGATGGCAATGCAAAGGTTTTTATGTCATCCAGTGGCTCT
>VDFB02096412.1:99540-143748 GCA_007258455.2 Sequoia sempervirens | reverse complement strand
TGCAATATCTCATCACTTTCCCAAGTTGCATCTTCCATCGGCAGGTTCTTCCACTTTACCAAACATTCTCTGATAGTTCTATTCCTCAAGGAACGTTCTCTGACATCAAGTATCTCCTCGGGAACCAGAACCAACTGTCCTTCTTCATCCAACGGTGGCAACTGTGAAGAAGCAACCACATTGTGTCCAAGTGCCTTCTTGAGGCGAGACACGTGGAAGACGTTATGCACTCTGCTGTCTGAAGGTAGCTCTAATTCATAAGCTACTGCCCCAACCTTTCTGATGACCCTAGCGGCCATAGAGGCGAGGTTTGAGCTTCTGGCTCCACTCTTTTGAGAGTTGGTAATACGTAAGGTTATGGCGGAGATGGGCCAAAATCCCCAACCTCAAAGAGCATCTGCAGCTTACGATGACATACAACTTCTGCTGATTTTGTGCAATCTTCAAATTATCCTTCAAGGATCTCATTATGTCCTGACTATGCTGCAACAAATCCTTGGCTAATGGTGCTTTGCTGTCACCAAACACCAAATCTGCAAAGCTGGGTGCTTCATCCCCATAAAGTGCCAAGAAAGGAGACATTTTGATTGACATATGGAAGGTAGAGTTGTAGCAGTACTTGCCTATATGCAGCCACTTAACCCAAGCTTTCTGCTGTTCGGACACATAATTTCTCAAGTAGCCTTCCAACCACTTGTTCACCACTTCTGTTTGCCCATCAGTTTGGGGGTGATAACTCGTGCTTGGAGTGAGCACAGTACCACTCATTCTGAAAACTTCCTGCCAAAAGGTACTTAGGAACTTGCTGTCCCTATCACTTACAATATTCTTTGGCAACCCATGAAGCCTAAACACTTCTCGAAAAAACAAATCTGCAACTTGGGCTGCAGAAAAAGTGCTGGTAATGGCAAAGAAATGAGCAAACTTGGTTAATCTGTCAACTACCACGTAAATGCAATCCTTCCCTTGAGCCTTGGGCAACCCAGTGATGAAATCCATCGAAATACTTTCCCATTTTTGATTGGGAATTGGAAGTGGTTGCAGCAAACCGGCTGGCAATGTATGCTCATTTTTATTTGCTTGACAAACAGGACATTCCTGAATGTAGCGTTGAACCTCCCTCTTCAAACCTTTCCAAGAAAACCTTTCTCGGATCTGCCTATAGGTCTTGAAAAAACCTTGGTGACCAGCAACTGGAATATCATGAAAATTCAAAAGAATCTTCTTCTTGAGCTTAGAATCAGCCACTAGAAAGATTCTTCCCTTATACTGGATCAATCCCTCAACCACCTGGTACCTTTCATCATGGAAAGTACCTTCCAGAATGCTGGTTGCAAACTGATTTTTGGCATAATCAGCAAGCAACATGTCTCTCCAATCTGTGGTAAGCTCACACAATGAGCTAAGATGAGGCCTTCTGGAGAGAGCATCGGCCACGACATTATTTTTCCCTTTAACATATTCAATGTCAAAGTCGTAAGCTTGAAGCTTACTCACCCATTTCTGTTGCCTCTCATTTAAATCTTTCTGGTGCATGAAATGCTTGAGGCTATTGTGGTCTGTCTTAACCACGAACTTGTTCCCCACCAAGTATTGCCTGAACTTGGCTAATGCGTGCATAATGGCAAGCATTTCTTTGTCGTAGATTGAATATGTTCTTTCAACACCCCGTAACTTTCTGCTCTCAAACACGATAGGGTGTTTGTCTTGCATCAGGACAGCCCCCACTCCTTCACCCGATGCATCACATTGCAGCTCGAATGGCTTGGAGAAATCAGGAATGGCCAAAACTGGGCACGAGCTCATGATCTTCTTAAATTTGTCAAAAACAACTTGAGCCTTTTCTGACCAAACAAAGGCTCCCTTTTTGGTGAGATCAGTAAGGGGAGCAGCATTCTGTGAATACCCCTTAACAAACCTCCGATAGAAACCACAAAGACCCAGGAAACCCTTCAACTGAGTCAAATTTTCAGGTGGTGGCCAATCAACCACTGCTTTGATCTTCTCCGGATCCACCTTCACTCCCTCAGCACTGATTATGTGGCCAAGGTACAATAACTCCACCATTCCAAATTCACATTTGGAAGCTTTTGCGAACAAACTCTCAGATTCCATGATACTAAGCACTTCCTCCAAGTGCTTGAGGTGATCTTCCCAAGTCTTGCTGTAGATCAGAATATCATCAAAAAATATCAGCACAAACCTTCGTAACTGTTTCTGAAAGACCCGGTTCATGCAAGACTGAAAGGTTGCCGGAGCGTTAGTCAACCCAAATGGCATGACTAAGAATTCAAAATGGCCATAGTGACATCTGAAGGCTGTTTTTTCCACATCTGATCCCCTCATTCGGATCTGATGGTAACCCGATCTCAAATCTATCTTCGAAAAGAACTTAGCCCCATGTAGCTCATCAATGAGCTCATCTATTCTGGGAATGGGGTATCTGTTCTTGATGGTGCTTTGGTTCAAAGCACGATAGTCCACGCACATGCGCATGGTACCATCCTTCTTTTTCACAAGAACCACTGCAGAAGCAAATGGGCTCTTGCTTGGGCGTATGAAACCCATCTCCAAAAGTTCCCGAATATTCTTCTCAATCTCATCCTTTTGCCTCTTTGGATACCGATATGGAGTTGTGATTACCGGTTTGGCTCCTTCTTTGAGCTCTATGATGTGTTCTGAACCCCGTTCAGGAGGTGGTCCAGGAGGCAAATCTGCGAAGACTTTGCTCTTCTTCGTGAGTAGTGACTGGATATCAGGAGGTTGGTCATGCTTAGTCTCAACAGGACTAGCAGGAAGTATCATGCATTCGACAACCCACTCAGCTTGATCGTGACGGATCAGCCTTGCCATTCTTTTGAATGACACTACTCGAGGACCCCCATTGGACATGCCTCTCAAAACTATCTTCTTCCCATCTGATTGGAACTTCAACTCCATAGTCTGCAGATTCAAAGAGATCTCTCCAAGAGATCGCAGCCATTGAATGCCTAGAACAGCATCAGTATCCCCAATATGAACTACATAGAAGTCATCCTTGACTTCGTAGTTGCCCAACTGCATGGTCATGTTAGATATTTTCTTGGTGCAAGTAATATGAAATCCATCGGCAACCATGACCTTGAATCCTTCGAACTCCTCTGTTTGCAGCCCCTTCTTGGCTACCACAACTTCATCAATGAAGTTATGAGTTGCTCCAGTATCGATCAAAGCAACGATTCGCTGCCCTTTGACCATCCCACGAACCTTAAAAGATTCATTTCTTTGAAAACTGGAGAGTTGAGCTAAAACTCCACCACTTCCCTTCTCATCTCCGGATTCTTCTGGAGCTCTATCTTCTTCATTTCCTTCAAAATCAGATTGCTGGTCGGAAAAATCAGAACTACTTTCCCCAGCAGAATAGTACTCAATCTGATTGAACTTGACCCCTTTAGGGCAAACATGGTCTTGAGACCATTTTTCCTGACACCGAAAACACAACCCCTTTCTTCTGAGTTCGTTCAAGGTTTCTTGATCCAACCTGGTGACATGGGGATTGCGATTCTTGAACTCCTTGTTCTGAGGTCTCAAATTATTTTTATACTGAGGCCTTTTTCCTTTATCCCTTTTCTGAAAAGGGGCATTTGACTGAAATTTCGCCTTAGGAGCAGCCCACTCCATGTTTCTGGCCTTTTTCATGGCCTCTTGCAGTGTTGGAGGATCAAAGGCTTTAATCCAGCCTTTGAGGGGTTCTGTCAACCCTTCACTAAAAAGAATCACCAATCTCCTTTCTGTGATTCCAGTCACCATGACTGAGAGTCTCTGAAACTCCGCGATGTAGGCTTCAACTGTGCCATACTGTCTCAATTGAGCAAGCTCTCTGAAATGGATCTCAGGATCTTTTTTCTCAAACCTTTCGATGAGCCTAGTGGTGAACTCATCATATGTTGTGATAGACCGATGGCCTAGAGTGACGAGGCCATGGTACCACCACTCGTGCGCCACCCCATCAAGGTGTAGCGTAGCGAACTTAATCGCTTCATCTTCCGCCATTGGTCTGAGAGCTAGATAATTATCCAGCTTTTGAATCCAAGCTCGGGCTGAACTTGTATCACTCCCATCAAAATGAGGAAGTATAACTTTGTTGACAGCTTGGTACAAGTCTCCTTGATTTGATGGTCTTCTTTGATCAAAGTTCCTTCCTTGCCCTCTGTTCTTCCTCTTATGATCCATGAAATCATTGAAGGACATGTCCATCCTGATGTCGACAGGTAGAGAGTCATACTCAGTACGGCCAACTCTCAACTGCTCCACCCATGAAGCATTCTCTTCAGGTTCGGGCTGATTGACTACAGGAACTAAAAAAGTGGGCTTGAATGGTCTGGAAGAGATGTAAGTGTTGTTTGACACTGTCCGGGCTGCATGCTCATCATGCTGGTTGGAAGCACTATGCTCCCCTCTGTGGCCTGAGTTGTTCTGTGGAACAGTATTCTGCCCCATTCTCCCCATCATGAGAGATACCATGTCCATCAAGGCATCCATCTTTTTCCCAAACTCCTTACCGGGACTCGTAGATCTCTCTCTTCCTTTTCCACTGTCATCTCTGTTGCCAGAATTTCTTTCACCGCCACCAAGAATCCTTTCATTATCCCCCATTGCTGTTTCTTGTGAAGGTTCCCAATTTGCCCTCAAAATCCCTGAAGCTGTTTGACCCTCTGGGGCTTGATGCAACTGTGTCTGAACTGTACCTTTCTTGTAAACTCTTGCCAAGTACCTCTGTTCTCTGTCACTCATAGAAATCTGATTTCACAGGATGGCAGGATGCGTGGCTCTGATACCACTGAAATATTCCGAGCCAATTTTTTTTTTGATTTTCACAATTTATCAGATTACAACATTACAACAGTGTACCCGTTAAGGTTAGATGGATAAACCTAAACGTGCAAGAAAGCAACCCTAACCAGAATGGCGCCGATGATGGCGAGCATTGGTCAGGGGATCTAAAATAAACTGCTTATGCTGAAAGAGGAACTCGACGCCAAGTATGTGCTACCCAATCCAAAGTGGAGTGAGGGGCGACCATATGACGGAGTGAAAACAAACGATGCTTGAAAGAAAGATGCTGAGAATTGAAACTACTCAACACCCAGAATGTGCTTGCTAACCCGGGATGGGATAGTAGCGACCATAGGGCGGAGATCTCACTATTACAATAACTTGAATGGAAATAAGAACACAATCTGATTTAAGCAATAATGAATTAACTGCCAGTACTACTGTCAGTTTTACAAATAAGAGCCTTTGCCTGCCAATGTCTTCTGAATTTAAAGGATCAGCATTACATCATTTGGAATCCAATGTTAAGTTGCATAGTAATACGAAACCCAAATGCCTACAAATGTCAAGATACAGATTTCTGCTTTCTTTTACAATCTGCTCATTAAATGTTTAGAACAGCAGTCTAAGGAATGGCTAACATGCTCATAACTTCCACGAATCACCTCCGATTAACTTGAAATCAAATGCAATAGCTCTTAACTAAGCACACGACTAGTATGAGACACTGAAATCAGATCTAAAGCCCATAGATTAATTATGCACAATTCCCAATGTTCCTAGATGGTACGGCCCAGCTGAGAAACTCGACTTGGCATTAAAAATTCAGTTTACAACATTAAAATCTGCAATATGGAACATAAGGGCGCCTATGGCTAACACATGCAACAAGCTAATACCCACAATGATATTTTTGGTATTTTCAGATTTACGAAGCAAACATGCAATCTGCTGTCTTAAAACAATGCAATAAGCTGAAACTAACAAATGATAACTTCGAATCTAACTATGCAAAACCGAACACAAATGAGATAGCTAAGATGCACTCACAAATAGACTAATAATCATCACTAGTCGTTGTCTTTCAAACGAGAAGAGATGCCCAAACTAGGAGGTCTTCATCCCTCGAAGCAATCCAGAATCAATCCGGCAGCATAACGATGTATTTTCCAAGATAACCCCAATGATGCACCAAGACTCCTCTTTATAACCTTCAATTGACTTTGCAAAACCCTAAAATCAGCTTTTAGGTCAAACTTCACCCTTCTCAAGATTGGGCGTACTTTCTCCTCAAGGCTTAATAAATGATATTTTAATTAAAACATCATACTTTGATTAAGGCGCCCATCATACCCTGCTTTGACTTAGGGAAATATTAAATCATTTCATAATGAAGGCGCCCCCCCTCAAGAAACCACCTTTTAAACACAACATTAAGTCATTAAGTCTAAGCCCATGGTCAACGTTTAATTATAATAATTAAAACGTGACTTTTTAATTTAAATGACTTAACTTATTTCTCCGACAGTGCCTTGAAGCCAAAACTGAAGAAGTCAACTGATCATTCTGAAGCCGGGAGTCAACCATCCTGAGCACATCTGGAAACTGCCAAAAATAGAATTTCCTAAAAATAGTAAATTCCAAAAACTACCCTGAATGCTGAGACGAACATACCACTGCGAAGCCCTCTGAAAACCCAGAAGGAATCCGCCATTAAAACTATCATCTCCGAGCAATGATCTCCTCAAAATTAGGAAACCCTAATTTTAACTTCCGACTAGCCTCCGGGTTCCCAAATAAAGGCTAACGGTCACTGAAAATGTCAGGCTTGAAATGGGGACATTACAGTCAGCCTCCAATAAGAATTGCATCCAATGGAAGAGGGTCAGCCTCCAATAAGAACTCGTGTCTTTTCTTTAAAACAGAACGGTGCCTCTTCATAACATATAATTAGCACCTTATAAATATTCGTGCCTTTTCAAAATATCTCATATAAATTAAATAGCATTTAAGCTATCATTTAATTTATTCATGACAAGAATATTGCTGGAAGTAATTTCGACGCTGTATGTTGACATTAACATCATATAGACGAATACATTTGGATAAACTCCAACTGATTCCCTACCTATATATAGCAATTCTTTAACCTTAGAAGTACAACAAATAGGCCAAGGGAGATAGTTCTATACTTTTGAGAATAATGAGTGTACATGTGAATTCAAATGTAAGAATTTTGAAAGCAATGTATAGGACTGACATAAATGAATATGATACCTTTTTTTGTATGACTTTATTGAGAAAATATGTGAATTAATGGCTCTATTTAATGTCTTTATCTTTGTTTCTTTGTGCATAATAACATAATGAAGGTAGAAACCAAAGCCCACTCCATGTCCCACCCAGTAGGATCTTGGTACTCTTTTTGCACTTTAGGTGAGCACTTAAGTCCTTTCCTTGAGTAATATGTTGGTGCCAAGTGAATTATATAAGTATCAGTAATGCACAGGTTTGCACTAGACCGTAAGGATTGTGGGACAGTATTAGGGAGATTAAAGTAAATAGTTTGAGTTTTGTCACTAGCACTGTCTACAAGTAGATGAAGGCATTCTAGATAGATAATCAATTGGATCACAAGGAGTGAGTTGAAGAATGGCATGAATGAAGTGCATTACTACTTGAGAACACATTAGGATGAAAAAATTTGACCTTGAGAAGATGACTAGAAAAACATAATTTTCAATTCCCTTTAATGAGATTTTCTCATGGAGTTACCAATATTGATTTCTAAGTGAGTGACAACTTATGCAAACAAGCAAAGCAAGATCTTCTTGACACTTTTGTTAGTGTTTGGTAGTGGCAGGAGATATTTTCTCCTAAATAAAATTATCACAAGGCAGGTTGACCTTTGTTTCATAAATAAAATTTATATTATTCTAAGTCGGCCCTAGAAAGGAGTTCACCTAGCTTGGTATTTAAAGAGGATAGAGTCCTCTCATTTGATCATCAATTTCATTCAATTCCAATTCGCACCTTCCAACAGCAGTTCGCCTTCTAAGCAGCAGATCCGATTTCTAAAGAAGTGTTATCATTTAGTACATTCAAGATTCGATACTAGGAGAAGTGTCATGTCTTATTGTATGAGACTCGGCCTATTCTAGGGCATGATTCTGTGTGTAAATTCTGCACTTATTCTGATTTATAAGAGAATATTATTTGCTAGGTTTTTCTCCCTCAAGTAGGAGGGTTTTCCCAGGGCAATCACCGTGTTCATTGTTTTATGTGTTGTATTTTTTGCTTGTTTACATTTCTGATCTGAAAACTAACATGGTATCAAAGCGGGTTTAAGAAAAGATCTGGTCAGATTTGTTTAAAGCAGTCAAGTCAACTCTTCATTTAGGGCAGACTCTCAAAGAAAAGAAGATGGTGAACGGTGTCAAGGTAGAAGATAGGCTTGATGGAGCATCAAACTTCAACTCTTGGAAATTTAGAGTCCTCATCTCCTCAGAAGAAAATGATCTTCTAGATTTCATGGAAAATGATGTGCCCAAGTCATTCGATGATACAGAGAAAATTCAATGCAAGAAAAATGGCACGAAGGCTAGGAAGATAATGATAGATTCTGTGAAGGATCACCTAGTTCCGATTATCTCTAAGATGAAGACAGCCAAAGAGATGTTTGAGGCTCTAAAAGGATTGTATGAAATCAGCAATACCAACAGAGCCCTTGCTTTGAGACAACAGCTCCATCATGTTAAAATGGCTAAGGGAGATTCAGTCATTTCCTTCTTCATGAAGATTTTTGAATTGAGAGATCAATTATGCACTATTGTAGACATAGTTGAAGATAGAGATCTGGTTATGTTGGCACTGAATGGTCTTCCTCAATCTTGAGAGCCTTTTATCCAAAACGTAAGTGGGAGATCTAAGTTGCCCAAATTTGATCGTCTTCAAGCTGATTGTATTCAAGAAGAATCCAAATTGCAAACAAGAGGAAATGGGCGAAACTCTCATAATGAAGAAAGTCATGTTCTTACTGCGCATGCTTCTAGAAGAAAAGGGAGAGAAGGAAAAAGAGGCACCTTCAAGAGGAATAGAGATAGAAAATCAGATTCCGTCCCAGAATTGAAGAAGAAGAAGGATCTCTCTCACATTCAATGTTATAGGTGTGACAAGTATGGTCACTTTGCTCGAGATTGCAAATCAAAGTCGAAGTAGCATGCTTCTACTATAGATATTGATGATGTGTCACCTCAAAAAGAATCTAGAGACAATTCAGAGGGATTTATGTTCATCTCCGCTCTTTCAAGCAATGTTCCAACTGACAGTGACACTTGGTTGATAGATAGTGGTGCTTCACGTCACATTACAAGATACAGAGAGCATCTTACAGACTTAGTAGAGAAAGAGACTAACTTGCAAGTGATAATTGGAGATGATGCTTGTTATTCCGTAAAGGGAGCTAGGGCCACTTCTTTTCAGCTAGATTCAGGTATCCCTCTTCATTTGAGTGATGTCCTATTCGTTCCAGGAATCAAAAGAAATCTTGTCTCCATTTCAGCCTTGGAGGACAAAGGGTATAAGGTTGCTTTTTTCTGAAGGGAAAGTTCTTGCATGGCCCAAGAACTCTAGCATAAAATCAGCTCGGGTGATTGGCGTTCATCAGGAGAGCCTATACAGATTATCAATTCGACTAGTTCAGGCATTATTGCAAGACTCTATCAGTTTGAGTGAGCTATGGCACAGGAGACTTGCTCACTTACATTTCAAAGCTCTTCCATCTATGGAGAAGATAGTTACTGGTCTTCCTAAGCTTGGTCTAGAGCACGATTGCATTTGCAGAGGATGTGCACTTGGTAAGAACATCAAGAGTTCCTTCCATAGTAGTGACAATAGATCAAAGGGAATTTTAGATCTTGTTCATTCTGATTTATGTGGACCAATGTATGTGGCATCCTTGAGTGGATTTTGGTAGTATGTGATTTTCATTGATGATTATTCTTGAAAGACTTGGATTTACTTCTTGAAATCCAAGTAGTCTGAGGAAGTCCTTGATAGATTTAGAGAATTTAAGGCTCAAGTTGAAAACATGTCCGGGAAAAGAATTAAGGTTCTGAGATCAGATAATGGAGGAAAGTACACTTTTGGAGGATTTCGTAATTTCTGCATTGAGGCAGGGATCAAGAGGGAGTTCTATGTTCCGTACAATCCTCAACAAAATGGCGTTGCTGAAAGGAAGAATAGATCTATAGTAGAGGCAGCCAAGGCTTTGATTCATGATCAAAGTTCACAGAGTTTCCTATGGGTAGTAGCTTCTAGATACGCGGTATATGTTCAGAACAGAAGCCCTCATCGAATATTGGGAAACATGACTCCTGAGGAGGCCTTCACAAGTGTGAAACCTAAGGTTAGTCACTTAAGAATATTTGGTTGTCCTGTTTACATTCATGTGCCCAAGGCTAAAAGATCAAAGCTAGAACCTTCAAGCAAGAAGTGGGATGCAGTGAGTCTCCAAAGGCATAGAGATTTTATATTCCAAGGCAGAAACAGATTGTGATCAGCAGGGATGTCTCCTTCGAAGAGGAAGTAGCCTTCAAAAGATCTAAAGGGTCCTACATGGAGATAGATAGTGAAGAGCAGGAGACTTCTCAGGATATGGACATATCTCCTGATCATACTCCTGACATTCAGAGGGAGTCCAACAAACCGGCCGAGACTATTGATTTAGTTGATCCTATAGAACCAACTAATGGGCCTAGAGACATTGCCATAGGTCGGAAGAGGCCTCTATGGGCTCGACAAACTATGCGAGAGGCAGAAAAATATGCAGCTCCTCAAGGCACCTTTAGGGAAAGCAAGAGACCTCAAAAGTTTCCAGGTTATGTGGCATTGATGAGTCACATCATTGATTCTAAACCTACCAGTTTTGAGGATGCATCCAACCAGCAGGTATGGAGAGATGCAATGATAGAAGATTATCAATCTATCATTAAAAATGATGTATGGGATGTTGTTTCGAGACCTGAAGGGAAATCAATAGTGCCTTCCAAATGGCTCTTGAAAATCAAGCATGCAGCTGATGGTATGATTGAGAAACACAAGGCAAGATTGTGGCAAGAGGTTTCTCTCAAAAGAAGGGAATAGATTATGAGGAGACATTTGCTCCTGTTGCTCGATACACTTCTATCAAAACAATTATTGCTATTGCCTCTGCTAAACGCTGGAAGTTACATCAAATGGACGTAAAGACTTCATTTCTTAATGATGTGATTGAAGAAGTGTACATCGAGCAGCCAGATGGTTTTGTGATTCATGTGAAGGAGTCTCATGTATGCAAATTGAAGAAGGCCTTGTACGGTCTTAAACAAGCACCTCATGCATGGTATGAAAGGATTGATAGATATTTGATGAGCTTGGGATTCTCCAAGAATGATGCAGATTCCAACCTTTACTTCAAGACAGTTGATGGTGAGGCTTTGATATTGGTTCTTTATGTTGTTGATTTATTTCTCACTATAGCAGAGAAGCTCATTGTCAAATACACGAAAGAGTTAGCCTCCAAGTTTGAGATGAAGGATCTCGGTCTTATGCATTACTTCCTGCGATTGGAAGTGTGGCAAAGACCTAATGAAATTATTCTAAGTCAAGGAAAATACACTATAGATACATTGAAGAGATTTGGGATGATGGACTACAAGTCCATGTCTACATCTATGGAAACAAATTTGAGATTGAGTGACTCAACAGCTGATTCAAATTTGGTAGATCCCACCATGTACAGACAATTGATTGGATCATTGATGTATCTAGTCAACACGAGACCAGACATTTGTTATGCAGTGAGTGCTCTGAGTCAATTCATGTGTGAGCCAAGACAAATACATCTAGTTGCAGCAAAGCATATACTGAGATACTTGCGTGGTATTGTGGGATATGGTTTGAGATATACTTCCAGTGAAGATCTGAAATTACAAGGCTATTCTAATTCTGATTGGGCCGGGAGTGTAACTGATAGGAAGATCACCTCTGGATGTTGCTTCAGTTTGGGGTCTTCCATGATTTCTTGGTGTAGTAGGAAGCAGACATTTGTGGCACTAAGCACTACAGAGGCTAAATATATTGCAGCATGCGTAGTAGTTTGTGTAGTATGGCTTCAAAAGCTCCTTGCAAGATTGTTCGATCAGACATTAGAGCCAACTGTGATTCATTGTGACAATCAAAGCTATGTAAAGCTCTCAGTGAATCCGGTATTTCATGATAGGACAAAGCATGTGGAGATCAAGTATCATTACATCAGAGACATGGTGCTGAGGAAAGCTATCCAACTCAAGTACATTTGTATTGATGATCAAATGGTTGATATCCTCACCAAGCCTCTTTCCAAAGTGAAGTTTGCACATTTCCGAGACAAGCTTGGGGTGGTGGAGAATGTTTCCCTTCACAAGAGGGAGACTCAATATCAATAAGCTTTGTTATAATGTATATTTCTCTGAGACGGAGAAATATGAGGTGAAAGCCCTCGTAGTGTATATTTCTTTGAGACGGAGAAATATGAGGTGAAAACCCTTGTACATCTCTGAGACTGAGATGTTTTTCTTTCCACAAATGGGAGTAGCCATTGTAGACGTCATGTTGAGAGACTCCATGATGAACCCTTGTACATCTCTAAGACTGAGATGTGTTTTCCACAAATGGGTATAGCCATTATGGACCATAGTAACAAGACGCGGACGCGGCTCAGACTCGGCGAGGGCGACTCAGCGACTCCGGACGCGGATGCGGTGCGGACGCGGACGTGGCGCAGACGCGGAAAAATGAAAAAAAGTTGAAAAAACCTAGAAATTTAGAGATTTTTAAGGATTTAAAACTTGTTTCAAGCACCCTTTATTGAATACAACACAAATAAAAGCAAATTTGATCACATGCACAAGTATACAACAATTACATAAGTATAAAGTACACAAATTGTAGTTGCGTTGCTGAAGGAAATAACATACTTAGATATATAAAATTAGTCAAATGGATACAGAACTCATGGAATATGAAATCCATGACATCAAATGTTCCATACAAACATGAAATATGAAATATGACATCAAATCAAAATGTTTTATGACTCTATGCCCTATGGCATAGTGGAGCCAGCATCCTTCCTACGAAGGCGTCTAAAAGGCCTGGATGATGTTGCAGCTGCAGCCATAGTCTCTGCCTGTGTCTAACTCTCCATGCCACGCTCACCAACAACATCTATGCCTCCTCGTGCTCTAGCCTCCTCCTCAGCCATGGCTACAACCTCGGCCTCTCTCTCTGCCTGCTCCACCCAATCAAGGTCCTCGTCACTAAAGACTGCATCTGTAGCCTCAGTGGTCCACTCAGACTGTGGATCAACCTCCTCTAGATTGATCGGGGTTTTGTCATGGTCAAAAAGCTTCCTGTATCTGAGCCGAAGATTGTAATGAACATATACCAAGTCGTTCATCCTCTCCACTGTCAATCTATTGCGCTTCTTGGAGTGTATGTGCTCAAACATACTCCAATTGCGCTCACAACCAGATGAACTGCATGGCTGGATCAATATACGAATGGCAATATTTTGCAGGTTCGGTGTATCAGAACCAAACATATTCCACCAGCTATCTGAGATGAGAAAAAGAAACAAAATCAATCTCATTTCAAGTTTCAAGTTCAAGTTCAACATTTAATAATAAATTATAATATAAAGAGATGAAAATTATGCCCTTAAATATATTTTTACCTGGTAGTAATGTTGTCCTATTATCTTTGCACATTTGACATGCAAAGAAGGCTCCTTGTGCCTTAGTGAAAGCATCTATCTCCTGCACCACCTGTGTAGTAACAGCAAGCAACATCCGCTCCAATGTTGTGTAGAGCCCACTAAGAATTTCTCTATCTGCATGAAGATCACGGTGGAATTGGAAGGCCGGATTCAGGAAACATTTGCATGGATGGAGCCTAAGAGTTGGTTTGCCATCTCTATCAATGATAACTCCCAAATGGGACCGTACTTCTCCTCAACTCCACCATAGATTGATCCTAATGGCCTTTGGCCCCTATCCGTACCCTCATATATACTTGGCCGACTAGGCTTCTCCCCATTACCTTTCGTAGGAGAACTAGCAAGGGCTCAATAAGCGCAAAAGTGCAAACCTGTTTCACAAATAAGTGTGAATGAAAATAAACAAATAAAAGTAAGATATGATTAAAAATTAGAACATAATAAATAATTAAATTTTACCTTCACAATCTCGTCCATTGGTGTCCAAAACCCTTGCTCATCAAAATGCAATCAGCCACAACAATCCCTGTAGTGCTTGTAGAAAAGGATGAGGAAGACCACTCCTCACTAGTAAACATGCGCCTCAAAGCTGCCCTTGACCGAATCAAGGATTGCATCGTGATAAAATTTGTTGCAAACCTGGTGATGCCAGGACGAGACAACTCCCTCAACCCCATGTATTGCCTCATAAGGTTAAGCACCCATGTGTGGTTGTATACAAATTTGCAAACATTTTTTGCTGCTTCCACACATGTTTTGATCCATGGGAGCTTCCCAAGATCCTCCAACATGAGGTCAATGCAATGGGCGGCACATGGAGTCCAAAATATAGTAGGGTGCCTCTCCATCAATAATCTACCAGCAGCAACATAATTTGCTGCATTGTCTGTCACCACTTGCACTACATTTTCTTCCCCCACATCAGCTATCACCTCCTCTATAGCCTCACACAGGTATGTGGCATTTTTGATTTGGGCAGAAGCATCAATGGACTTAATGAAGACGGTGTCACCTGAAAAAATAAGCAAAACCAATTATTCAATAAATTAAAAAACATAAATCAGCCATATTAAATTATGTGATTCACTAAATAAAATTCAAATTCCAATGCATTGAAGGAAGTACAATTACCTCCGGAGGAAACTAGGAAATTAAGCAACATCCTATTTCTCCTATCAATCCAACCATCAGTCATGATGGTGCAACCAATCATGCTCCACTGCTTGTGTTGCTCCTCTAATTGTGCTTTCACATCTGCCACCTTTTGAGTCAAAAGTGGGCCCTTTAATTCATCTTCACTAGGGGCTTTGAACCCCGCCCCACATATGGTTATCGCATCAACCATGTTTTCCAGAAAGGTGACCTATAACATGTCATAAATAAATTGATAAGTTACATAAGTATTGTAAAATTTGAATTCGATAATGAGATAATGAGATACATCTAGATTCTAAAATTTAAATATAAATTTTAAAACAATTAAACGAAAAAGAATTACCTGGCTACATGGAAGGGAATGGTGCAGTAGTACCAAAAGTCTGCAATTTCCTTTTTTGCAGCATCATGTGCGTCCTTGTTCCAACCCCTGCTCTCAAGCGACGGTTAGGAACCAGGGGTAGTGTGGTACAAAATATGAGTCCACCCTAGATTTACGAACTCTAGGGCCAATGCTAACACTGCCACTACCACTAGCAGTAGCAGCGCCACCAACACTAGGAGTATGCATAGGCATTGCTGATGTAGAAATAGAAGCACTACCACAAGCACTAGCACTAGGACGGTATGGAGGCATGGAAGAAGCATCTCCAACAACACCAAGTCCTTGTCCAACTCCAATACTCAACAACTCCTGCTTCTGTTTCTTTTTCATTTCTTTTTGCATTTCAAAAGTTTCTAATTGCACCGGCATTTCACGAACAACCTCAGGAGGTGCTACAGGGCAACCCACTGCATCATGGGCGGGTATGCATGCAAGATGATATTTTAATCAATTTATGCCTCCATGATATATTGTTTTGCAGTAGAAACATTTGGCGTCTCCTTTTTTCATTCCGAGAAAGATTTCAGCATGTTTCCAAGCAGGGTCTTTTCTGACTGGGGTATGAGACATTGTGAAAATAATAATATGGTATGATTTGCAAATGAATGTGGCTGCAAAAGTAGGGTTTCTAAAATTATTTAAGTTGCAAGTAGGGTTTGTAAAAAAAATATGCAAACTCAAAATAATAGTGATTTTACAAATTACAATGAATTATTTGTTTAAAAAACACAAAAAAATCAATTAAAATCGAACTTACCTCTTAGATTTAGCTTGGAATGCAATACAAACTCCTCCCAATCACTGGTAGTGAGCTCTCAATGCACCTCCTTGCTGGTATGAAGCTCCCCAAATGATATATGCCCTTGGATTTGTCTTCAACAACTTGTTGGTTGCCCTCTCTTCTCCTCCTATTTTGCCAAATGAATGAAATGAGGGCCCTTTTAGGGCGAAATAGAAGATATAAATCAAAAAACGAATTAAAAAAAAGTTAGCTTTTAATATGTTTTTGGCCTTTTTGGCCATTGCTGCCACGGTCGCGTCCCACAGTCGGGACTCGCCGCATCTGGCGCGCCTAGCGCGTCCGGCGCATCCGGCGAGTCCAGGCCTGGACGCGGTAGCACCCGCGTCCGCGCGCCCAAGACGCGGCCAGGGCCGCTCAGCGCGGGACTCGCCGCGTCCGGGGGACTCGCCACGAGTCTCGGAGCTATGTTATGGACATCATGTTGAGAGACTCCATGATGAACTCTTGTACATCTCTGAGACTAAGATGTGTTTTTTTTCATAACTGGGTGTAGCCATTGTGGGCGACATGTTGAGAGACTCCATGACGAGGATATCTGAAAATACCTCCCTAGCTAAGAGGGAGTGCTAGTGTTTGGCAACGGCAGGAGATATTTTCTCCTAAATAAAATTCTCACAAAGCAAGTCGGCCTTTGTTTCATAAATAAAATTTATATTATTCTAGGTCGGCCCTAGAAAGGAGGTCGCCTAGCTTGGTATTTAAAGAGGATAGAGTCCTCTCATTTGATCATCAATTTCATTCAATTCCAATTCGCACCTTCCAGTAGCAATTCGCCTTCCAAGCAGCAGATCCGATTTCTGAAGAAGTGTTATCATTTAGTGCATTCAAGATTCGATACTAGGAGAAGTGTCATTTCTTATTGTATGAGACTCGGCCTATTCTAGGGCCTGATTCTGTGTGTAAATTCTGCACTTATTCTGATTTATAAGAGAATATTATTTGTTGGGTTTTTCTCCCTTGAGTAGGAGGGTTTTCCCAAGGTAATCACTATGTTCATTGTTTTATGTATAGTATTTTCTGCTTGTTTACATTTCTGATCTAAAAACTAACAACTTTCTACCCAATATGCAATATTAGATGATGTCACTCACAATCTAATGTTCTCACACAGTCTTTCTTCTCAAGATTCAAAACTATGCTTTGACACATTCTAACAGTCATGGTCAAAGAGTTCAATTAAGAATTATATAACCATATAGCAAATACACAAACATAATGCAATTCAATTGACAAAGCGAATAAACAAAAATATGATCTCTATTGATTCACAATCATTAAACTACATCACAGTTTACTAAAAGGGCTACAATGTGAGACCTCAACTATAATGTCCACCCCCTTATACTAAGCCAAAAAATTTACACCCTTTGCATAGAATTCAAAATATAAGTTTGCTCTTTCCAAACAGTTTGCACTCCTGCTGAAGTTTTTTCTTTGAGTGTACATAAATTTCATAAAGAGTTTTGAAATTTGCAATTGTAAACATTATCACATTCTTAAATACCACAATATATCTATCATTTTGTGTAGTACCTACAATGATACTAGTAGCCCAAGGATCCTTAGCATACTCTAGTAAAATCTGCTCTCTCCAATCTAATGTAATCTCCACTAATGAGCATAAATAGGGTCTGTTGGATAGTGCATCAGCAACAATATTTCCCTTCTCTTTGATATAAGCAATGTCAAAGTCATAAAGCTTACTCACCCATTTCTGCTGTGTATCATTCAAGTCTTTATTATTCAAAAAATATTTAAGACTATTGTGATCAGTTTTACAATAAACTTACCTTTTGAACTTGGCCAATGCATGCATATGGCCAACATCTCCCTATCATATATAGAATAACTCCTCCTAGCACCCATCAATTTCTTGCTCTCAAATGCAATGGGATGCTTATCCTGCATCAATACAACACCTATTCCCTCTCCAAAAGCATCGCACTCAAGCTCAAAAGGCTTGGAAAAATCGGGAATAGCAAGAACTGGGCATGTACTCATAATTTGCTTAAACTTATCAAAACATTGTTGCATTGCGTTAGACCAAACAAAAACCCCCTTCTTAGTCACATCAGTGATTGGAGTTTCCTTCTGTGAAAACCCCTTAATGAACCTCCTACAAAAACCACATAGACCAAAAAATCCCTTAAGTTGTGAGAGATTTGTGGGTGGAGGCCAATCTAGAATATCTTATCCGGATCCATCCTAACTCCTTTGGAACTGATCATGTGTCCAAGGTAGAGAAGCTCCATCATGCCAAATTCACATTTTGATTTCTTAGCACATATATATACTCTCAAGTATGCTTAATACCTCGTCTAAATGCCTCATATGTTCTTCCCATTTCTTGTTGAATATCAATATGTTGTCAAAAAGTATTAGAACATACTTATGGAGCTGCTTATTGAAGACCCTGTTCATACAAGACTAGAAAGTAGGAGTGTTGGTTAGGCCAAATGGCATAACTAAGAACTCGTAGTGTCCAAAGTGACACTTGAAAATTGTTTTCTCCACATCCTCCTCACAGACTTGAATCTAATGATAGCCTGATCTCAAATCGATCTTGGAGAAATAAGAAGCACCATGTAATTCATTTTTTTAATTGTCATTTATCCTTCTTTTTAACTAACACCACTGAAGATGTGAAGGGACTATTACTAGGCCTAATGTGTCCCATTTCAAGTAACTCCTTGATGGCCTTCTCTATTTCATCTTTGTGCCTCTTTGGGTGCCTATATGGGGTAGTTATCACAAGTTGTCACCTTCCTCCAACTCAATAACATGTTCAATGCCTTGCTCAGGAGGTCTCCTTGGAGGTATGCTACCAAAAACCTTGTGCTTAGACATCAAAACTTGTACATCTAGGTGATAATGGTAGGCATGATGATGCATTCCGTTGCCCACTCTACTTGGTCATGCCTAATAATACTTTCCATTCTTTTTAAAGAAACTATTTGTGGCCCACCATTTGACATACCCCTAAATAGAACCTTTCTACCATTAACCTCAAATTTCATCTACATGGTCTGCAAGTTCATATAGAACTCTCCAATAGACCGCATCCATTGCATACCGACTACTACATTTGTGTCTCCTATGCTCACCACACAGAAGTCATCTCTAATCTCATACTCACCCAACTGAATGCTCAAATTTGGAACCTTCCTAGTGCATGTGAGGGTGAATCCATCTGCTACCATCACCTTGAAGCCATCAAATTTTTTTTTTTAATTCCTCTCTTGGCTACCACTTCCTCATCAATAAAATTGTGTGTGGCACTTGTATTAATTAGAGTGACTATCTGATGTCCACATAGTACACCCCGAACTCTGAAAGAACCAACCTTCTGGAAGCAAGAGAGTTGGGCAAGTGCACCCCCACTTGCTTGCTCTTTTTCAGACTCTTCTAAAGAACTTTCTTCCTCTTTATCATCCGATATAGTTTGTTGGTTTGTACTTTCAGCAGCTGATTCCTCCTCCGAATAGTACTCAATTAGCTAGGTTTAGCCTTAGTTCAGCACTTTTGAGTTGGGTACCATGGTTCTTTACATTGGAAGCACAATTTTTTCCTGCAAAGGCCATTAAGTTGGTCTTCATTCAACCTTGTAAATCCCTTTGTATTATGATTTGAATCTCTCTAAAAAGGTTTCTTTCCTTTGACTTTCCTTTGTTGGAATCCCTTTGACTAAAATTTACTTCAAAAAATAAAAGACTCCATGTCTCTTGCCTTTTTAATTGCCTCCTGTAATGTTTGTGGGCTAAGGGTCTTAATCCAACCCCTCAAGGGATCAGATAACCCATCAATGCACAACACTCTCAACCTCCTCTCAAAATATCGGTCACCATCACTGATAATCTCTAGAAATCTGCAATATAAGTGTCCACTAAACCCCATTGCCTCAACTATGCTTATTCCTTGAAGTGCAATTTGGGATCCTTTTCGTCAAATCTATTAATTAATTTTTGTGTGAACTTTTCATAAGAAACAATCTAATCATGGCCCAACATTACCATCCCATGGTACCACCAGTTGTGTGCACTTCCATCCAAGTGTAAAGTTGCATATTTGATTGCCTCATCTTCAACCATGGGTTTAAGCTGAAAATAAGTATCAATCATTTGAACCCAAGCTCTAACAATCATCTTCCCAAAGCCATTAAAATATGGAATTGATAATTTCCCCACCTTTCTCTAGTTCATTGTTACGTGGCGGCTGGCCTACCACCTCCACCTCTATAGGGTTTATACCTTTGCCTGAAATCCAAATAATCCCAAAATGACAAATTTTCCCTACAATCTCTCATTGCTTGAGCATGCATTTCCTGTTCAATAGGTTCATTATTCACTTTTGAAGGGTTATCTATTGGAATGAAATTTGGCATGGAGGGTCTAGAATTAACTGAGCCACCAAAGGTCTTGGTATGGGCAGCTCTATTATTAACTGTGGATCCTTCAACCCCATTGCTAGCATTTGTCCCAGCATTAGCATTGTTTCCCGTCATTTGTGCAAACATCTAAGTAATTTGTTGTTGTGATTGTGCCATCTGTTGCTGAGATTGTGTCATAAGTTGCACCATATGATGTGCCCTGGCAAGATTTGTAATGTCTCTCCCCCCGCATCCCCCCGCCTCGTGAGTTATTGTGTTCTTCTCATGTGCATGATTATTGATGTTGAGTAAATGATATTGTTATTGATCAAGTTTTAAATATGGTATTAAGTTTGAAAAAGTAAAGATTGTTGTTATACTGATTCAACGCCCCCCTCCCCCTCTCTCAGTATAACTGTGTGCTCATCAATATTATTTGTCAGCTTCTCCTACTAATTGGGATATAAAGATTATTCTATCAATGAAAAACCTAGAAGGTTTCCAACATTTGGCAAGCTCTCTTCTTACATTCCTGGCCATCATTTGGTTCATAATTCAGCATAGTTCAGTAGAAAATTTATTTGCACAAGTTTGGAGGTATATTCTCACTAGCAGCATGTATAAGTCGCTGCAAACTCATTCCATCTATCAGAAATTAACACGAAAAATAAGACAAATAAATAGGAAGAACTTGAAAAATACAGAATGCTCACAGCAAGCTAAAGAAGTTACCACTTTGTTAATGATGTCATAAGAAAACCTCGGAATACAGTCTCCTCATAAATTGGTGCCAAAACTCCTGTCACACCTATCAGGCAGGCAGTGCTGAATCACAGGGTATGCACATATAGATCAAAAATTTGAAAGTACTAAATGTTTTCAAATTCTCCAGAATTGTTCAGTTATGGCAAAAATAGACAAAATCTCATGAAACTCAGAACATTTATATTGGAACAAAAGACTGAATGTTTACAATCAAATACCTGATATTTGATGCACCAATAAGTGGTAGCAATTTCACCAAGGCATCAGCCTGCCAGAAACATAGAAAATGAAATCATTATAGACTAACAATAAGCTAGCAAGATTATGACTATAGATTCTCTGTCATGATGTTGATGATCTAATCTATGTGATCTTAAGTGGTTTTCATGGCTTTTATTTCCTTCAATCAAATGTCGGTTTCCCTGTGTTTGGTTGATCTGTAGACTCTCTGAAATAAGTAGAATTCAAAAACCACAAACTATTTATACTGTTCTACTTGCTTCAACAAATGATGGTAATTAAAGTTGCATGAATGTTAATGGAAAATCAGATATATACATGCTGCAAATAAAAAGAACCAACATAAGAAACTTAAGATTTTATCCTGGAAACCCTATGAGGGAAAAGCTAGCTTTCACAGTAGCAAATGTACTACTACCCTTATGGAATTAGAGTGGAAAAAACAAGTACAACAAGCTGGTTATGTCGAGAGATGTTTTACAATGCCATTTGGGTGTGTTCAGAAAAAACTCTACCTTAAATCAAGAAGAGTTCTTGAAATCATCACCCTTTATTTTTTTATGTCAATCTTCAACACTGAGTGGTAGTTATAATAGATTTTAAATGCATTTTATTTGCCATCAAATGCTTATCACCAGTAGCAGTTATAACAGTTTTCAAATGCATTTTATTTGCCATCAAGTGCCGTGTAAATATTAAATATTAAACCTCATGCAGTATACACTATTATTTTTTTGAGATAAGTCATGTGGGAGTGGCATGGTGGTTAGTAAATTTTACCATGTTTCACATTTATTACTTCAACTAAATTATTTAATATTTGTTACTGGCTCCCCTAAATCTCAAGGACCTGCTGTAACACGTTTATCCATGAAAAAAGGGAATATGTATACTCCACACAATTCAAGCCAGATGAGGATTCAAAGCTCACTACATAATTTTATTGTATTGTATTGTAGATTCGGCATGGTGTAAAGGGGGTTAGCTGATTGTGAAATTAGTTCATTGTGGATGACTAACAGCAGCTTTCATTAAAAAACTATATAGAGTAGTCACCTCTCTAGAATAGTAAAAAGGTTTTTGACTTTTTGGAATTTTCTTTTTCTGTTATTCTATTAACTGTTCTTCCCATCACATTCGACTATCAAGTTGGTTCTCCTCTTTGTCATCTGCAATTTTAGTTCATTCAATAACATTTTTTATATAGCTTATCTGTGGCTTGAATTTCGGAGGGAATAACTGAGAGAACTGAAAGATAGCCACCAAACAGACAAACTATTATTATATACAGTTATTCTATTCCAGATCTACAACCGAATCCTCCAGCATCATTATATATACCTCTATTAGAAGATACAGGAGGGTTGGCAAATCAAATATTGTTTACTATTTTGAATAGGTGTTGTTGAAGAAGAACACGAGAGTAGCTATTTAAGAAGGGAGCAGGAAAGGAGACTGGAACAATTCAGCCTCATTCGTAGTCTTTATCTGTGAGGTAAACACTATGAAACAACTGCCAGTTTCATTAAATGAGGATTTTAAAGCCTTTTCAACATATGTATGGCATACTATCTCTGCAGACATCTATGAATTTAAATGCTATTCCTAAGAGACTTCTCTGTGACTTCATTCTTTGCATATAAATCTAAGAATTTTATGCTTTAATCTCCTGTATGCATGTCTTTGAAGTATTCTGCAACAGCATGGAATTCATTTTGATTGAGTAGGGAAAAGTGAAGTTTGAAAGAAAATTGGGTAGTGTTTGTCTTCTATTTACGTACACCTAGTCTTAACTACAAATCTGTGCTTTGTTTCTATATTACCGCCAGTGTCTTTACTTTCTCTAAGTTTAGCTGACATACGCTTCCAACAATTATTATGGAATTTTAGCATTTTTTATTAATGCTTGCCTATTTGAAGGCTTGAGCTGTTTTTCCTTGGCTCATTTGTTTTACCTTCATTTATGTTTAAAGAAATTCGATTGGGGAGTTTTTGACTACACTAATTGAATTAGTTTTTCCAGCTATGTAGCAGATTGTAAATTTCTTCAGGGTTTTGAAGAATATTTATATTTAATGACTGCATTATAGCTGCAGTGGGTTTGAACTTTGTTCAATTGGAATGTGATTCAGCTGTTCAAAACCGACCAACTAAAAAAAAAAGATTAAAATATGTTAATGCTGTCTTGATGACAATCCCAATACATGGGTTTGCATGTTATGTTTGGCGAGTAAGTAACCTGGATTCTGTCATCATGGCGTCCCATGAGCTTGTGGCTGCCTTATGCATTTTTTTCAATGATTCTTGTGCCTTGTCTACACTCCCACGTTTTTCATGCATTTTAATGTTCTTTACGCCTTTTCCAAGCTTGCATTTTGGCGCAGATGTTGGCAGAGCTAAGAAATTCTGATTTATGTTGGCAGAGCTATTTTATTCCCAATTTTTCACAAAAATCTGAAACGTAAACATAAACATTTGTAATCTTTTGTGCCTGTGAGGTTTTTACTTTCTGTTTTTTTTTTAATTCTCAGCAGCTTGAGCTTGAAGAGGTTCACACTTTCAGACTTTCTGATGTCTACAGCAGTCACACAATGTTCTAGCAATCACTGTCTTAATGAAATATACATCTATTGCTGCTATACTGCTCTCATGATATATTTATGGCTGCTATACTGCTCTCATGATATATTTATGGCTGATGTACTGCTCTCATGATACATATATGGTTGTTATACTGTTCTCATGATATATTTATGGCTGCTATACTCCTGTTGCTATCTTAATTTTGATGTCATGCATAGTTAAATTTGTTAAAAAATGAGTATCCCTACAAGTCTGTATGTGTACACTTTAAAATTCCTATATCTATCTATCTATACCCCCTGCTGTCCCCAAAAATGGCCCCTGAACTGCCATCTCTGAAACACAATGGAACATAGTTAATATTAGATGATTTGGTAATCAAAATAAATAAGTCATATGACAGAATATTATTAAGATTTTTTGAAGCTTTTCATATTGACGTTATCCATTTATATGTGCATGGCATGCATGCATATGTAAAATAGCATTGAGGGAAAAAAGTCAGATGAATAAACACTTGAGAGTTCTTGCAAATAGGCATATGTTCTGTTCACACAATGGAATTTCTGGGAATTTGCATAACACAGGTTGCTAGGTGTAGACAGGTCTTCTGGTCATGTTTATAAAGATTGAGGCTTAATACTAAAATGATATAATTTTTTGCATTAAAGATTTGTTTATAATAAATGTGGTAATCACTATCATGATAATTCCTTTCTATGTTATAGTGATGCATCAACTAATTTACAGTTTTTTATATGTTTCACAAACATGTGTCTAATATAAGCAAAAAAGGCAGGAAAAGAAAGACCCAGGGTTAACATTCGTGGTAATGTCCTATGTCAGCTCTTTAAACGGCCTACATATAAAACCCCCATTTGCATACGACAGATATGAAAAATTAACGACAAGAAAGTAAATATCTAACAGAAAAGCAGAAGAACAAAGGCTTCAAGCTTTGGAATATAACACACGTACATAATCCCACAAAATGCATTCCTAAATCACTTATACAAGCCAGATCTTAAGAAGAAAATGTTTGACAAGCCTACCATTGTATTAAATGTTTGAAAATTGTATTATACTCAAGAATATGATTTATATCTACTATACTACTTCAAGATTATCATATTGCAAAATTCAAGATGAATGATGTAGATATTTCTCCGAAGCTACAGATTAAGCTATGAACTCACACAATTTGGTCTATTTCGTACCATTTTTAATTTGGAAACTTTTATGTAAACCTTTTCGCATAATATGGTGAATGATTATGACACTCTTATTGTATATGATAATATAATCCAATGACAATACAGTGAATGATGATGACACTCTTATATTGTATATGATGCAACTAAAGAAAATATTAAAACAAAAACACAAATATAAATATTACAGTCATTTTGGATTCCTACAATCAATATCTCTCGACGTTTTCTATATAGCCTATGTAATAGGATAGATATGCTAGTACAAGTTACAACAATAGTTGTTCCCTACTACTCTACCAAGCTCAAACAACTCAAAAACAGCTGATTTCTCCAGTATCTCACAAGTACAACACTCAAATCAATCCTTTCATGCCTGATTACAGTCTCCACCTCTAAAAACAGTTATTGGTGATGCTGAAGCTTTCCCTCAAGGCCCCAAGGAGAAACCTCTAGAAGTTGAAATTGGAAAGGATGTTGTTTCATTTCATTTCTAGGTTTCCAACAGCCAGGGGTTGTTTTTGCAAGCATAGGTTTGCCTGTATGTGCACAAATCTATCCTTTGCGTGGGTTCGTTTTCACTGGCATAGATTTGACCTTGAGTAATGGAAATGCCCATGTTCATTTTGTAAACCTATTTTTTCTGTCACTTTGTTTTATTCCATGTATGATTTCCAAATCTACCTTACTGTTCAAGTTTATTTTGTAGATCCTTATGGATCACACCTCCCTTCATATATAGACTTTTGGTTCAACAAAAGCTTAATAAGACATTAAGTGAGGGAAGAGTTCTCCCACTTTTTCATTGGAATACCACATGGCTTCACTTACCTTCTAATATGGCTTCACTTACCTTCTAATATTTGAGTCCCACTTTCCAAGACTATTGGATTATTCTTGGTTTCCCTTGTTTTCTTTTGCAAACTACATCCTCTATGAATATAGCTCTTCCATCTAGATCCACGTCTTCTGAAGAGGATAACTCAAATTATTTTTCTTTATCCAACATAAAGAGTTCACAAAGCTGCAAATATTCACAATTTACAACTGAATGCATATTCGTGAAAGGACATAGATTAATTCTGGAAGCATTTTCACCCATGGCCTCCAAAATAGTGAAAGTTCCATATCTATTTGACTTGATTTTCTTGGCTTGTCCTTGTAATCTTTCTTTACCCAAGAACAACCAAACTTTATCTCCAACGTGCTCCTTTCTATGCTAACCATGTATTTCTTTGTACATGCTTTGAGTTTTTTCCAATTGTTCTTTAACCTTAAGTTGGATTTGCTTGATCCTCTCAACAAAATCCTTTCTTTAGCCACTTCTAAAGCTTTTCCTACTTGCTCTTCTTGTTGTTCCAAAGCTACATCAATGGACTTGCAGCCAAATACCCTAAGCATGTGTAATATCCCCAATGGAATATTTTCTGAACTTTTGCAATTGGCATGCATGCTCTGATACCACTGTAATATCCCCAAATATTCTGCCCTGATTTTTCAGTTTAGGTTGTTTGACATTTTGTCAAACACTTGGCATGCATATGACTGAGTTCTGATTTTTCTGAGTTTTGGGGTTTTGTTTGTTTGATTCTTGATGGATTTCAATGCCAAAATAATCAAATAAAACATAGAAATGATAGACAATGTCTGCATAAAACAATAGCAAGAATTTCACATACAATCTCCACTTTATTGACAATATATCAAATCTGAATACACTGATTATCAGGTCTGATACAGATGATATCAGACTGAAAATACTTATAAAATGTGTCTACAATATACAAATAAACCATAGGATTGGATTCACCACATACCTGTTTGCATGTTACTTCATTTAGGCTCAATATGATAACATATATGGCAAGAAATTGCTGATGTAGATGCTTTCAAACCCTGTTGTTAATGTCTGATGTATTTGCTGATAATAATCATGTAAATGGCTGCCAAAACAATCCCTAAACTCCTCCAAATGAAGGCGGCTAGGTCTAGGATTGGAGCAATGAAACCCTAGATTGATGTGATGTCAATACAATGCCGAATTTGACCACTAAACCCTTGGATCTGCAATCTGATATAAAACTATAGAAATCTGAAACACAAATCTGCATATGAATAAATGTTGCCAATAACCAAAAATTCCTTCCAAAACAAAGCACTTCACTCCCAAACCCTAGCAATGCATTTGTAGATGAAAATATGCCAATATAACCTTCAGATCTGAATTCTTTTGTCTTCAATCTACAAATAAAACTTCAAACCCTAGCTAGAATGATAATTTCCTTCAAACCCTAGCTGGAATGATATTTTCCTTCAAACCCTAGCTAGTTGAAGCTCCCCAATAAAGCCAAACCTACAAATAAGCTCAATGATGAATCCACCTCTCAAATGTGGAGTTGGGTTTTCGTCCAATCCACAAATTTCTAAGGGTTTTCGTCCTTAGAAAAGGCTGAACCTGCAAACACAAGCTCTCCAAAATTTCTTTGATAGAAAATACCAAAACCAAGATGTCCAAATGATTTGCTCTCATCTCTTTTTAAAGGCTCAATTGAGTCTTCTAGAAGAATCCAAAATAACCTCCTCAAATCTTCTAGAAGCACACTTTATTTGATAAAGTGATTTTATAATATTTCTTTTTTTATTTGTCACTTTAATTAAATTAATTAAAATAAAGTTATCCTTTTGATATTTATTTAAAATAGACAACTTCAAAATAATTAATTTAGTTATTATTTCCTTATTAACTCCATTATTTAGAAATTAATTAAAATAAAGTTATCCTTTTGATATTTATTTAAAATAGACAACTTCAAAATAATTAATTTAGTTATAATTTCCTTATAACTCCATTATTTAGCTTATGAGAATAAAATAAGCTAGATATCAATATTTGCCATTACTTAGAAAAATGGAAACATTATAGCATGCCTAAAAAGTAACTAATTTCTAGAAGAATGAATTGCCCTGTCATAAGAGTGTTGAATGTAAGGATATGTCTCATCCCAGGTTTTAGGGCACTTGTTGTATCCTCTTATGAGTTGTACCAAGGCCCCATTAACAACCTCTATTTGGCCATCTATTTGAGGGTAAAAAGAAACTCTTTTTAATCCTTGTAGCTATCCTGCTTGTTGATGAATGGTAGCTTAGGTCAAATATAAACGATGATTGCTATAAGCATCATCATCGTTAATATAAGATCTATTGCTCTTCATGTTTAATATTTCTAGAAGTAATCGATTTTATAAAGCATGTATAAAATCGAATTCAACTAGATGATGTTCAAAATACGCATTGAATAAAGTTCAGAATTCATAGTCGCCATGTGTGAGGACGTGTATATGTTAAGTCTATTTAATTCGAATGATTATCGGCTACAGGAACCCGCGTGCTCAAAGGAACACGTCCCTTGAGCGGACGTGTCTCCAAGTGTGGAGACACGTCCTCTCAAGAGACGTATCCCTTGGAGGCGGGTCTCTCTACATACAAAAGCTGATTCCATTCTTAACATGCAGAATATCGAAATCTATTAATGTTCTGCATTCAGCACATTGAGTATTAATAAAATCTAAAAGTCGAAAACTCTGTCTTAGAATATTTGTAGAATTCTGGAAACTTAGAATACATTTAGAACCCTTAGTCTCTCATTCTTGACAGAAGATTTGTTTACATTTACATGGTATCAGAGCCAGGCTGTGTGAATCCAAAACAAATCTAAAATCAGTTTGCTCTAGAAGATTCGTATTTTCTAAAATTCGAATTCACATCACATTCTTCATAATGTCAAGTGTGATCAGATTTGAAGATTGCCTTGCTGGAGCAGACAACTGCACATCATGGAAATTTAGAATCATGATGATCCTTAGAGAGAATAAGCTAGACTCACTTGTGAGAGAAAATATGAAGGAATCAGAGTCTTAATCTGAGAAATCTCAATGGATAGAAAACAATGAAAAGGCCATGAAAATCCTAGTAGATGCAGTTAGGGATCATATAGTGCCCATCCTAGCAAAACATGAAACTGCATACCATATGTTCAAATCTCTTGAGAAAACTTATGAGATCAACAACACCTGCAGGACTCTTGCTTTAAAAAGGAAAATCAACAATGCTCAAATAAACAAAGGAGAGTCCATTAATGCATACTTCATGAGGATTATTGAACTGGGAGATCAATTATCCACAATTGGATATCAGATTGATAGCAAAGAATTAACTCTAATTGCACTAGGAGGTCTACCAAACTCATGGGAGTCATTTGTTCAAGGAATAAGTGCAAGATCTAAACTCCCTAAGTTTGACAGGCTAAGAACTGACTGCCTTCAAGAGAAACAAGACTCTCCTCAAAAGAAAACAAACAGAAAAACATAGATGAAGACATTCATGTACTCAACACATCGTCTAATAAAAGGAATAAGAAAAACTCCTACAAGAAAGGATCTTTTAAAAGAAAGAGAAATTCTAATGGAAAGGGATCCTCTAAAAAGAAAGACATCTCTCAAGTACAATGCTTTAGATGTGATCAATATGGCCACTATGCAATGAAGTGCCCTGACAGATCTAAGCAACAAGCATCGTTTGCCAAAGTAGGAAAGTCAAATTCATATCATGAATCTGAAAACTTTGTGTTCTATTCAGCCTTATCTAGTCAAGTATCTAACAATATCAACAACTAGGTGATTGATAGTGGTTCTTCGAGGCACATCACAGGGTTTAGAACACTTAGACACTATGACTAAAGAGTCTGATGAAGATGTAACTATTGGGGATGACTCTACACATCAAGTAAAAGGGGTTGGAACTTGTTCCATCACATTGAAATCTGGTCTCTCCCTTCAACTCACTAGAGTCTTATTTGTACCTGGAATAAAAAGGAATCTTATATCCATCTCTGCCCTTGAAGACAATGGTTATAGAGTTACCTTTATCGATGGGAAAGTTGTAGCATGGCCTAAGAACTCAACAATCAAGAAATCCCAAATCATAGGTGTGAGACAAGGGTACCTTTACAAACTATGCACTGAAGTCAAACAAGCCCTTACCCTTGACACCTTTGATTCAAATGAGATTTGGCATAGAAGATTAGGACACCTTCATTTATGTGCCCTACCTTCTGTAGAAAAACTTGTAACAGGCTTACCTAAGTTAAAACCATCTCATGAAGGAACTTGCAAAGGTTGTCCCTTAGGAAAGAATTCAAAGGGGTCCTTTCCAAATAGTTTGAGCAAAACCCTAAATGTGTTAGAATTGGTTCACTCAGACTTATGTGGACCCATGTCTGTACCCTCTAAAGTAGGATTTCTATACTATGTCATATTTGTAGATGACTTCTCTAGGAAAACCTGGAACTATTTCCTTAAGTGTAAAGAGTCAATAGAAATCCTCAAAAGGTTCAAAGAGTTTAAAGCCCTCTCTGAAAACTTCTATGGAAAGAAAATAAAAACCTTAAGGGCAAACAATGGGAAAGAATACACCTCTGAAATTTTTAAAGAATTTTGCATGAGTGCGGGAATTAAGAGGGAGTTCACAGTTGCCTACAACCCTCAACAGAATGGAGTTGCTGAAAGAAAAAATAGAACCATTGTAGAAGTTGCTAAGGAAATGTTCCTAGACCAAAATGTTGAAACCTCTTTTTGGGCAGAAGCCTCTAGGACTGCTGTCTATATTCAGATAGATGTCCTCATTCACATCTCGATAACAAAACTCTTGAAGAAGCCTCTACCGGTTTAAAACCTGACATTAGTCATTTTAGGATTTTTGGCTGTCTTGTCTATATTCATGTGCCCAAAGAGAAGAGATTCAAACTAGAACCTTCTAGAAAGAAGGGAATATTTGTGGGTTATAGTGAAACCTCCAAAGCCTACAGGATATTCATACCCGGGCAGAAACAAATTGAATTGAGCAGGGATGTTATCTTTGAAGAAGACATTGCATTCAAGAGGGCAAGAAGTTCTAGTGAGACAGAAACCTATTCCCCTAGAGTACCTGAAATGGATCCTGCTCCTGAGATTCAGAGGGAGCATCCTGAG
Source organism: Sequoia sempervirens (assembly GCA_007258455.2). Lineage (NCBI taxonomy): Eukaryota > Viridiplantae > Streptophyta > Pinopsida > Cupressales > Cupressaceae > Sequoia > Sequoia sempervirens. The sequence continues at coordinate 112,603 of VDFB02096412.1, read as the reverse complement.
GAAGTGCAAAATGAACTTCTATCTACTTCTGATGAGAATACAGGTGACAACGGTAGAAAGAGGCCACTTTGGGCTAGAAAGATGATCAAAGAAGTTGAGATTCATGCAGCACCCAAACGAACATTTAGGGAAAGTAAAAGACCCAAACGGTTTTCTAGCTATGTTGCTCTAATGAATAACATCATAAATTCAAAACCTGTCAGTGTTTCAGAAGCATTCAGACATCAAGCATGGAAAGATGCAATGACGGAGTAATATCAGTCCATTCTAAAAAATGATGTATGGGATATAGTGCCTAGACCAAAAGAGAAATCTGTTGTCTCTTCCAAATGGCTCTTCAAAATCAAGCATGCTGCTGATGGTAGTATAGAAAAACATAAAGCACGTTTTGTGGCAAGAGGTTTTTCTCAAAAGGAAGGCATTGATTACGAATAAACATTTGCACCTGTTGCCCGTTACACATCAGTAAGAGCAGTGTTAGCCATTGCAGCAGCTAAAGGTTGGAAGATCCATCAAATGGATGTGAAAACTGCCTTCCTGAATGGAACCATTGAAGAAAAAGTCTATTTGGAACAGCCTGAAGGTTTTGTGATACATAAACCTAACTCACATGTATGCAGACTAAAGAAAGCTCTCTATGGACTTAAACAGGCTCCCAGGGTCTAGTATGAAAGAATTGACAGCTATCTCTTGGGATTAGGATTTTCCAAGAATGATGCTGACTCCAATCTCTACTTCAAGGTAATCAAAGGTGATATGCTAATAATTATTTTATATGTTGATGATATGCTGATAACAGGAGAAGATCACCTCATTGCTCAAGGGAAGCAGGATCTAATTTCTGAATTTGACATGAAAGACTTGGGCATTCTTCACTACTTCCTAGGTTTAGAAGTATGGCAGAAATCAAAGTGCATTATACTAAACCAAGGGAAGTATACTATTGATATTCTGAAGAGATTTGGAATGTTGGACTGTAGACCGATGTCTACACCTATGGAAACCAACCTTCACAAATTGAAAGAAGCAGCAGCAGAATCCAAGAGTGCAGATCCAGCCCTTTACAGACAGATGATTGGATCCTTGATGTATCTGGTTAACACCAGACCTGATATTTGCTATGCAGTGAATGTTCTCACCTAGTTCATGTGTGAGCCAAAGGAAATTCACTTAATGGCTGTAAAACATATTTTGAGATATCTTCAAGGCACTATTGGATATGGTCTTCTTTACAAGAATGATCAACTAGATCTACATGGGTACTCTGATTCAGATTGGGCTGGAAATGTAATCGATCGGAAAAGCACATCAGGATGCTACTTCAATTTAGGATCAGCTATGATCTCTTGGATTTGCAGAAAACAATCTTCAGTTGCACAGAGCTCAACAGAAGCTGAATACATTGCAGCTTCAATGGGAGCAAGAGAAGCAGTTTGGCTTCGTAAATTGCTTGTGGGACTCTTTGGTGAGCCCTTGAATCCTACAATTATTCATTGTGATAATCAGAGTTGCATCAAACTCTCTGTAAATCTCGTCTTTCATGATAGATCTAAGCACATTGAAATCCCCCATCATTATGTAAGAGATATGGTGGAAAGGAAAGTGATTCAGTTGGAGTATATTAGTACAAATGATCAAACTGCAGACATTCTCACCAAGCCTCTCTCCCGAATCAAGGTAGAGAACTTTAGGAAGAAACTTGGTATGGTTGAAATGTAATTTGTTATTTATGTTTGAAATACAAATTGTTTATAAAATTGTACTAATATATAAAAATGTTCAATGTGTAAACTCTTTTGTCATGTGTGACTCCATGACTTTATGGGCCTACTCTCCTGTGTACATTATTGAAAGGTGACGATCTTTCTAATAATGAACACTTGTATTTGACATTGTAAAGTGATAACTCTACAATGACAAACTATCATGATAGATATCATGTGACTTGATATCTGTGGACATGTCATGATAGTATCTCTTGGACACTTTGATGGATATCATGGGACTTGATATCATCTGAAGATCATTGTGATCCTTAAGAGATAATCATGGTGGATATTTATATCCGTGGATATGCCATGAATTATGGTAGACATCATGTGACTTGATGTCAGTGCACATACCATAATGAAGATGTGTTATGAAGAATGTCATGTGACTTGACAACTTTGAGAAAACATATCATATCTTCGATATCACGTGTAAAGGTGATATCTCCACTTATTTGATTTGAAATATCTTCCCTAAGCTAAGAGGGAGTGTTGATGAATGGTAGCTTAGGTCAGATATAAACAATGATTGCTATAAGCATCACCATCGTTTATATAAGATCTATTGCTCTTCATGTTTAATATTTCTGGAAATAAGTAATCGATTTTATAAAGCATATATAAAATCGAATCCAAATAGATGATGTTCAAAATACATATTGAATAAAGTTTAGAATTCATAGTCGCCATGTGTGAGGACGTGTATATGTTAGTCTGTTTAATTCAAATGATTATCGGCTATAGGAACCCGCGCGCTCAAAGGAACACGTCCTCTCAAGAGACGTATCCCTTGGAGGCGGGTCTCTCTACATACAAAAGCTGATTCCATTCTTAACATGCAGAATATCGAAATCTATTAATGTTCTGCATTCAGCACATTGAGTATTAATAAAATCTAAAAGTCGAAAACTCTGTCTTAGAATATTTGTAGAATTTTGGAAACTTAGAATATATTTAGAACCCTTAGTCTCTCATTCTTGACAGAAGATTTGTTTACATTTACACTGCTCCACAAAGGGGACCAAAATTTACCAACAAATCTTGTCTCTCTATTTGAAATAATGGACTTAAGAAGCCCGAGTGCACCCATACATTAGCAAAGAACATTTCAACAACTTATTTTCCTACGAGCCCTTCTATAAGAAATTAGTATGCACATTTTACTAAATCTATCAACTGCCAAAAACAAATAATCCTGTCCATGTCTAGTCATAGGCACTCCTCCTACAAAGTCCATAGAAATACTTTCCCATGGCCTTGTCAGGATACGAAGAGGCAAATACATTCATTTCTTTCGTGTTTTAGATTTACTAGTGCAACACAACTTACAACCTCTAACAAACCTTGCTACTACTTGTTGCATTTTGGATCGATACACACATTTGCAAATGAGCCACTCTTTTTCTATCACCAAAGTGATCTGCTGTTTTGGAGGTTTGCACCTCCCTCATGAGAATAAGTTTTCTGTACTTTTTGGCACACATGATTTTCCTATCTTTATAGAAAACCTTCTTTGAGACAGACATCTCCATGACCATTTTACAATATTTTGAGCTTTAAGCTCTTTGAACTTCTTTCCAAAGTCTTCATCATCAGCATATTCTTCAACATAAGCCACTTTTGTGAAAGGCTCCAACTATGAAACCATTGCCATGATTGAAATTGGTTTGAAAATAGGTGGTCTAGGTAACATATCTCCCACCACATTAGTGTTTCTCTTTCTATTTTTTATTACCAAATGATATATATATATTTATAAGAACCCCATCTATTTGTAGTATCTTGCATGTTGCAATTCGTTTTGGCTTGACAATTGATATGCACAATGGTTTCTTTGACAAATAGACAATGCCTTCATTTTTTGAATAGCTCGAACTAGTGCATATAATTAAGTCATGCATAGGATATTCTCTAACTGTTGAAGTAATAATCTTTGAATGATAACAAATAGGTTTCCCACCTCATAACAAAATGACACCCCTATCATATTCATTAGCATCAATTTCTGCCTTAAACAGTTGTTGTAGATTGGGAAGAGCAAACACAACAACATGAATAATTTTATACTTTCATGATTCAAAAGCTTTATCATATTTTCTACCACAATGAAATCCCCTTCCCATTACTACAATTTGATGTAAAGGTGAGGCTATGGAGGAAAAGGAAGAAACAAATTTACTCATGCATTGTGCAGGCCCTACAAAGCTCCCCTACAAAGCTCCTAGTTTCAATAGCACTATTTGGTGTCAATCAAACTATTATTGCTTCTACTTTTGTAGGATCTATTCTTAATTTCCCTCCTACCACATGTTCTAGATAAACCAAAATTCTTTTCCAAATTCACATTTTTCTTTCTATTTTTGCAAAACCTACTTTATGTGAGTGTAGTGCTCTTTATATGTTGCACTAAAAATTAAGATGTCATCTGAAATATGCCCCTTAATATTTTCTTGATTTTTAATAACAAATACAATGTAACCAAGCACCCGTTAAGGTTAGTTTAACCCAAAACATTGCATGAAAGAACTCTAACCAAGAATGCGCCCTAAAACCACTTAATGAGGAGGGGCGGGCATATGGTCAAAGGATCCCTACGATCTACTGAATCAAAGATTACAAAGATTACAACTGAAAGAGAGAGACTAAACTCAACACCAAGAATGTGCACTCAAGATCCTTTAACAGGCGAGGTGCTAACCTATAGTGGAGTGCTAATTGTTGAATTGAAAGTACTTAGGCGGATAACCAACCATAAAAGAATTTCCACACTACCACCAAACAGTGGGGGGAAAAGACTACAATTAAAACACTCTGTCTGCAGGCATCCACTTAAGAGTGGGGATTCACCACTTGACAGTGGGTATAAGAAGAGAATTAGTAAGTTCTTTTTTCCACATTGGCGGTAAACCATCCAGGGGTTACAATGTGATAGTTAAACACGAATAAGCAGCAACTAAATAGACTGAAACAATACTACTATTATCAGCTTTACAAAATGAGAAAGAGCTGCAAATTACATGAGGATTACAATAGTTTTGAAGCACAAAGAAGCTGGATGATCCCACATTAGATAACTATCCAACTTATTGAAGAAAGAACTGAAAACTCAAACTGAAGCAAGTCTGATATAAAAATCTGCAAACTAAAAATGAATTACCAGCAAACTGTAGCACACCAATTTGTTCATAACTTCATCCTATCTTCACCAATTGACATGGAATCAATTGCAGCAGCTTCTAGGAGTAAAGGCGCCCCTGTTCAAACACAGAAATTGCACCAAAGCCTCCATATTTATTAATGCACGCATCCCAATATCATTTTGGAAATGTACGACCTTCAAGAGGGGTGATTTTCTCTTTAAAAATCAAAAACACATTAATAAAATCTGAAACCTCTTGGAGAGGGTCGCCCAAGGCTTAGAATCATATAGATAAAATACCCATATGGGAATAGAATTTACCCAAGGAGCTGCAATCAAAAACGTCCTTCAACCATGACTGAACCAGCAAGCTCCAAACTGAAAATAACATCAGAATTCTTCTACAATGAAGCTCAACATGTACTTCTGGATGAAGCACACTCTCAATCCACCATCTAGGGAACCGTAATTGTAGGCCCCAAGAATGGAGTGGAATTGCTAAGCTTTCCCTTAGCCGGATTCTGGTTTTCAAACCAACAGCATAACTTTACAATATTTCCAAAGATAATCAGCTCTTCAAACAGCAGCAATAAATAAGTTTCAATTGGAAAATGAAGCAACAAAAGACTTCAAATTCCAAGAAGTTGAATCACTTCAACTTCCAAAAGGGACGCCACTTTAAGCATTTCACTTTTTTTTGAAATAATAAAATATTAATCAACCTCTTTTAGGCATCCAACTTCACTTTGCAACAATAAAGCATTTAATAATTCATTAAATGCACCATTGACCCCTTAATGACCCCCTTTTAAAAACAACATGAAGTGATCATTCCTAGGCGTGGGGGTATAGCTAAGAAACATAAAAATGATTAAGTATAAAACTTAATCCATGGAGATAACCAAAGCCAAACTAAAACTAAAAGTAGCAAGATGACTTGAGCTGAATTGCTGATGATGCTACTACCAAAATTAGACTTACTAAAAATAGCCAACTGCTATAAATCATAGCAGCATTAATCGTTTGGGGAAAAAATTGACAAACCAAAAGTTCAGGATTTTTTGAAAAAATCGGGAAAAAATCGGGAAAAGATCGGGAAAAATCAGATATACAAAAAAAAACAAAAAATTGAAGAAAAACAGTCAGAAACTACTTTTTTTTTAAATTTAATGGCATTTCCCTAGCATACAGACATTGAAAGCAAATAAAATACAGAGTTCAATCCATGAATTATAGAAATTAGATTTTTGTTGGTTATATTCATATCGCTGATTACATTGCACAAAACATACTACAACCGCATAAATATCAGATGGTGACAGTTGTTTATGCTACCATTTTCCATACATGTCTACCAAAGCATTTTATCAAATTGCCTTGCTGCTATATTAAAAGCCCTAAAGTGCTTTTGAACAAGTTATGAGGATTGTAAAAATCTATCAAAGCATAATAGTAAGCAATAGTATAGACAAGGCAGTGAACTTTTTCAAAAATGCCTCAAAGAAATGTGGTCTCATGGTGATGGAATGCCATGAAAATCCATAAGTAATTTGCTTGTGGCATTCGTTATGGCATTCCATCACCATGAGACCACATTTCTTTGAAGCATTTTTTCAAATAGTTCACTACCTTTTCTATGCTACCACATTTTCCATACATGTCTACCAAAGCATTTTATCAAAATCAGCTAACCTTCATGTATGGCTAAAAGCCTAAAACAAGTGCTTTCAAAGAAGCTATGGATGCTTGGAAAAAATCTACCAAAGCATAATAGTAAGCAATAACATAGACAAGGCGAATTGTTTAAAAATGCCTCAAAGAAATGCAGTCTCACGGTGATGGAATGCCATGACAATCCATAGCAATTTGCTTGTCATGGCATTCCATCACCATGAGACTACATTTCTTTGAGACATTTTTTTCAAGCAGTTCACCGCCTTATCTATGCTACCGCATTTTTCATACATGTCAACCAAAGCATTTCATCAAACAGTTCATTGCCTTGCTGCAATGGCTAAAAGCCTAAAACAGGTGCTTTCAAACAAGCTATGGATGCTTGGAAAAAATCTATCAAAGCATAATAGTAAGCAACAAGCCATGGTCTCATGGTTTTTTTTGCATGAAAATCAGCTCGATTTTATTCACATTTTTTTGCAAATTTTAAACACGTTTTTTTTTGGTAATTTTGCAGTTTGAAACGGAAAAAAATCATTGACCAAAAAGTTAACGATTTTTTCAAAAAATTAGGGAAAAAATCGTCCAGGTTGCAGATTTTTTAAAAATCACGATTAATCGGGATTTTTTGCAGATTTATGCTTCTATGCTATAAATAGTAAGTTCACATCAAAACAACAGAAAGCCAAACTGAACATTGAACTGCAAAGGATTGAACTGCTGCTAGACAGATACTGCCAAAAGATAGACTTGCTAAAAAAAAGCGAACTGCTATAAATAGTAAATCTGCACAACAACCTCAAAACACCAACTGAGCAGTATCTGAAAGAGGAAACCCTAATTTTCTGCCTCAACTTAGCCTACGGATTTCCGGAAATAGGCTAAATCCAAATGAAGAGTGTAGGGCCAAAATGGGGACATTACATCATCAAGATATACAAGCACACACATATCTATGAAATCCTTTAAAAAATCATTCATAAGCCTCATTGAAATAGTGGGTGCATTACAAAAACCAAAAAGATCTATTCAATCTTAAATTCCTTGCTTAGTTTTGAATGTTGTTCTCCATGTGTCTTTCACCTTCATGTGTTGATAGTAATAACTTGATTTAAAAACCAACTTTGTAAAATATTTTGCATGTTGAAGTTGGTCCAACAAGTCATCTATCCTCAAAAGAGGATATATATTTTTTATTGTGATCTTATTCAAATCTTTGTAGTCAATACACATCAACTAAAAAGCATATTTCTTATGTGCCATCATAATAGGTGAACCACTAAGGCATATGACTCCTTGTTCAAGCGGTTCCTAAAGTCTAATGTCCCCTTTTCCTAGGCAGTCGACAAATGTAGTGGTTAGCTTATCACTTGGTCCTCATAGGCTAACATGGTGTTTAGTGGGCCCTGTTATACCTGTTGTTGCGTGTTTTATGACACACAAAACATTTTAGAACAAAGTGTCACAGACGCTCTATTCTCTCTTGAAAAACTACTTCCTATGCTAAGATTGCAAGTGAGGTCATAGGGTAATTCCAATGTTTAAGATGAACGCGGATAGGCTCTGTGGTATGGATGTGATTTGCTGTGGGCACAAGTAAGATTTTGCAAGTCATTCGGAGAAGTGGAGACATAAATGCAGTACCATTTTGGATTTTTGATTTTATAAAAAAAAGTGAAAAAAGATTTAGGGTTTAGGGACTCTACACTACTCCTAAGAACTCAAGAGAAGACGAAGACTAAGTGAAACCACATAAACCATACTCTGTTTCGCCACGTTCAACGACAACTACGCAGAGCAAGTGCAATCTTCTAGGAATGTGCTTGTGATTTTCACGTGATAAATAATTGCCATCAGATCGAACAACAATTATTAAAACAGAAGTTAAGCATCCACAGTAAAGCTCAGTCTAACTTTGCACATTGAGTGAAATCATCCACCCAAAGAAAGTATGAGCTCGGTTTCACTAATCTCCGTTATCAATCAATCATTCTTCTAACATACATTTTAATTCAAATCTACTAAGAGAGAAAGAAAATATGCGACCATGCAACTATTCAACAATCAAGTATTCAAGGCACCTCATGCATTTGAACTTCATTATCAAAGTAGTGTTTTCACAACAATCTCATAAAAACTCTCTCTTTATTTCTAACTATCTCAAATCTGCTCTAACTCTTAATCTCCTCTAATCTATTGTCTATATCTCTATCATCTAATTAATCTCTAATGAAAAATGAGAGAGTGAGGAGGGGTTTATATAGTTTCTCAAGATTACAAAGAACGACCGAGATTGATTCAAGATCAATGGCCCAGATTGAACAGAACTAAACCCTAATTAGGTTTTCCAAAACCACAACTAGTTAACTGAAGAGAACACTAGACAACTGGAGTGTCATCCTTATCCACTTGTGCAGCCTCACATTCGGCGAACCTGGACACTATCAGGTCGACCTCCTCCATAGCAATGTCGGGCAGCACGCTAATGTTGTACTCCAGCAAATCCAAGTTCTCGGCACACTCTGCAAACACAGTCGCCCATGATGGCTCCTGCAACAAGAAAGAACTTCTGATAGCCATGAATTCGAACACTTTGGTGAAACCTTCTTTCATAATTGGCCCAGTGGTGGAGAAAACTTTCCGTACTTGCTCCTTCAAAATCCTTGACCGCAAGTGTTTCCTTCGGACAATCTCCTCGTCTAGCATATCTGCAGCCATCTCATAGATTTTACTTTGAATTTCCTTTACTTGTTCTTCAACTCTACCAATATTCTGTTTCACCTTTTCGAGGACTCCTTTCCTTGAGATTAAGGCATAGTACCATCCATTGAAGTCATACGCAGCTCCAGCCTCGATAACCTTGTCCTCGATCAATCCTTGCTTTGAAATGCTCTTTAGTTCCCGGATGCATGGGATGATCCTGCTCTGAATATCCTCGAGACTGCTCCATGACTCTGCAAGATCTGCAACTCGTGAAAGCATGAAGGAAGCCTGTTCATTCACTTGCGCCAACTTTTCTGCAAATACCAACGCCTCTTCTTTCCTTCCAACCATCCAGTCTTTAGCCTCCCTTGCTGTTGTCAACTCCTCTTCAAAGTTTGCACATGGTTCTTGTGAAGCATTTGGAGGTAAAGGTGCCACTTGTTCACCTTCGTTTAGTGGCTTGGTCAGGTGCTGGATATAGTCCTTTAGGCGTTGAATTTCTTTCTTGTACTCCTTTTTCTTGGCTACTTCTTGTTCTAATCTGGCCTTGATGGTGGCCACGGAATTATCCAAGTCTTCGACTTCCTGCTCTTTTGTTGCCGGACCCATGTCGACAGTCGTAATAGCATATTCCTCAGGAGCAATCTCGTCTTGAAACTTGTCGGCTGTAGGCACTGCAATTTGCACCGTGCGATTTCCAGCTTCATCTCTGAATGGTTGAGAACTTCTTGGCCTTCTTCCTCGGGGCAGTTTGCTCTAATCTGGCCTGAAAATCTGTGTCATTGTCCTCCTCAAGGACCTCCACTGGCGCTTTTCTTTTCAATCTTTCTCTCAGCCATTCTGGTATTGTTGGCTGTTCAATCATGTCCTCTTGATTTTGGACGTCCTGCATGTCTTGTATTTCCTGTTCTTCCTGAATTTCTGGCATACTTTGAATTTCTTGGACTAACTGCATATCCAAGATTTCTTGGACGGATGGGTCCTCTTGAATGCCTCATTCCTTCCTCGAATTCTCCATCCTCGATGTCTGTGTCGTTATCCGATCCTAAGATTTATGTGCTTGCTGGAGAAGGTTGATCATCATCCTCTATTTGAATTGGCTCTACATTTTCAACTGGAGAAGGGATCATAGCATTTTCCAAGGATTCTCTATCCAAGGCAAGCATTTCTTCTATGTTCCGGGAAGTAGCCGACTGAAGAGGTTTAGACTTATGTTTCTTCCGTGAAGGCCCTTCATCTATCTCTTTACCCTTGTCTTGTATTGCAGACCTATCGGCTTCTTTCCTCTTCTTGGAGTTGGCAGCATCTGCTTGTCCATCCGCATGAAATGTACCGGCGTTTGAAGAACATGACTCGGTGTCTCCCATCAACTCGTAGGTAAATTGCACGTTTCTCTGTTTTAGGACCTCTACTTGACGATCTATCCACCACTGAGAGTACTTGAAAACAGGGCGCATCAAAGTGGCTAGATCACCCATCTCAGGCTCGAACCATTTTGTAGGAGGTAGTGGCTCATTTTCCTTGAAGCCTGGCTGCACATATATCCCATCATCTTGCAGTTGGTCAGGTATTTTGAAAAGTTCCGTTGCCCTTATCATGCTTAATGGCAACCTCGACCATAACCTTCTTCTTACATCATATTCATTGGCCGCGTTGGCCCAAAAGTCCTCTAGGTCAACCCGATGTTTGTATCTTTCTCCGTCCACAATCTTGATGTGATGGAGCAGATCGAAGTTGCTCCTGGCTTTATATGAGATGAATGGATATTGCTGAATCTCTAGTCGAGCAACCTCTGCTGCTTGTGCTGTCGGGCATGACTCCTCCATGTTGCCGATGAAAAACGGAAAGGTGACAGCAGCTTTCTGCTTAGGCCTCTGGATATTCTGATACGTTTCTAGTTGTCTTAGCACTTCCAACAATACCATCCTATTGGTCGGATAGACAGGCAACCTATAAGGATTTCCGGAAAATCCTTGGATTCTGATGTAAGTGAACTTAGGATACTGAATGAACCAGAATCCATACCGACTTATCAGGCTTTTGGCTTCGTGCGAGAGTCTTTGGTGCGTTCCGCCCTGAAGAAGCCTGGTGATATACATCAAAAATGCATCGTGAGCTCTCCGGAAATGGGACTTCTCTTTCAGCTGCAGCTGTGGATAGCAGTCGTAGACTTTGAATTTCCCCTCGCCGTTGCCGACCACGCCTTTGCATGTCAAGCCAGGATATTTATAATATCTTGCAAGTGAATATACAATATATGAGCTCATGTGGAAAATTTTAGTCTGCTCAAAGTTGACCAACTGCTCGTGCAGGCTGTCGCTAATCATCCTGGACCAATTGAACATTTTGACTCTAGTGATTATTTCGTCAATAAAATAGTACATCCATTCTTCGAAAGGAGCACCATGGGCACTGCCTACCATTCTGTTAAGTAGCAGAACAATATCACCATATTCCTCTTTGAAGTGGGTTCTGATCAATTTTTTCGGCATTTTGCTTGCAGTAGGCTTTGGTTTTAATAACCAATTCTTGTTTATGTTGGATGCACAGAGATCCTTCTGACTTTGATAAAGTTTGAGTGCATCCTGCTTAGTGCGATAGGATTGTAGAAACCCCTGTTTCCCCCTAACACTACTTCTGATAGATTTTTAATGTTTTTCTGACGTTTTAGGGTTTTTGCATTTTTTTGTGTTTTTGATGCAATATTGAAAAGGTACGATTTTGATAATAAATGGCAATAAATTCAAATAAAATCTAAAAGCTCTGGAAATGCAACAATATCAATGCCAGTCTCCTTTATTCGACTTTTCAATTGATTACAATAATACCCAGAAGCATGCAATGTATAAAATGAAGAATTTTCAAGATTCAAAAACCTGGTATTTTGCTGGTACAGAAGTATAGATTTGTACGGCCCAATGAATGAATGCTCCTCTCCTGCGAAATGATGATCTCTGAAGACTCCCAGTAAGTTGGCGCCTCCAAGGAAGGTATTCTGGAACCAGTGTAATAGGCGTTTCCCCCCAGAAGGATGAAAACACGTGTTAATAAGAGAAGTACGGCCTGCTGTGCAAGTACGGCCTGTCAGACCAGCAATCAATTTGTACGGCCTTCACAAATTTCAATGTATAAACCTCTGTAAATGGTGCGCCCAAGGTAACAGATGATAACTGGATGCAATAACTAAAGAATCTCTGACAAATAACAATCACTGAAAGCTCTGTAGTTTCCTCTGAATAAGAAAACCTCTGTAGGCAATAAATCGAGTGATATTGCACACTCTCTGAACTGCTTTCCGCTGGAGATGGCTCGTTCTCCAAGGAATCGAACGTGAAACCCTAAGTCTCAGGCTCAGACCAAAAATTGATCAATATCAAACTCAATAATCTCATAATGGGCTCAATTCCCAAGACAAACCCTCAAATACACTGAAAAGTGCGATTCCCTTGAAAATAGGGTTTTAATGAAATATTCATCTTTTAATATTTTCACTTCTCCATAGTTCTCCACTGAATATTTAATTATTAATTAAAATATCAAACTGGCCCCTTCCTTCATGATGGCGCACCCCTCAAGGAATTCACTTAAGTTATAATATTAAATTATAACTTTATATTATAAACGTTAATTAATTAATATTTAATCAATACGATCAAATATTAATATCTCACTTGTTTCTAACCCGTTTACTGATCCGTCTGATGCTGACAGACTCTGGAGTGAATCATGATGCCGCCTGGAGTGAATCCTGAGGCCGCCACAGCCAACTGCTAAAAAT